>JAQFYE010000279.1:0-42729 GCA_034694305.1 Protaphorura glebata | reverse complement strand
TTTCTCTACGGTCAACCCCCGAGGTCACAGGTCAATCTCAACATCACGGTCATGATTCAACAGATTGACCTGGGACATCGGGGGTTGACCGTAGAGAAAAATGATAGAGGGAAAAGTTGCTTGTCTCAATGAGTGAAACAACTTTTGTAGGGGTCATTTTTTAGGTTATGAGGGGACCGGGGGTAGAACTTTGGTGACCTCTGGAGGTCACCAGAGTTGACATTTCGTGTTGGGGCCTGTAGAAACATTGTTCAGGAGGTGAAGGGCTACAACATATCCAAAGATGAACCAATTCTGACCGGGGAGTATTTCCCGTGCCCGATTTTGCCGATTCCGATTATTTTAGAATTTCGATTCCGGTTTTTGATTCCGATTATTTCAGAATTTCGATTTTGATTCTCGATTACGATTCCGATTATTTTAGAATTTTTATTCCGATCATCATAAAAATTTTGATTATTTATCGATTCCAATTCTAATTCGGATTCGGATTACCACACTTGACCTTCAAAAACGTCTGACTTCCACTGATTGTGAACACAAAAGCAAAATATCCCCACACTTTTGCCCGACTGGACAACCTTGACTGCAAATACTATTGGGTGTGAATCAACAGGACACAGCATTCGATTATCTTTTGAACAAACCAACAATTTTCTACTTAATCCCAGGAAATGAAGAAGCGGGAACACTCGTTACTTTGACCCACGCTTTCATTGCAATTGACATTGGCGTTTTTCCGAAGAGTATTCTCAACAATAAAGTTATGGAGGATAGTAATCCCGCAAACTGGTGGTTGAGCCTGAAAAATTGCAATTCGGCATAACGGCTTTAATTGATCTTATAGTACCTATGTTAATTGTCCAGCGAGCGTTGCTTCATTTGAACGTGTCTTTTCTACTTATGGATTTATACAAACTGCCAAAAGAAATAGATTAACTCAAGACAAAGTGATGAAACTATCGTTTTGCTTCAGAGCGTTACGTCATGACGTGAACACAACTCACGTTCGAAAACGAAATGTACTCAGTGGAAGGTCTTCGGATAAGTAATTTCATGTAGTGTGACTAAGTATTTTGTACCTCATTCTATTGTACAACATCTTGTCTCAGTACTTGAGTAAAATGGCACATATTTTGGATTATTTACCATTTACCATTATTTACCATTATTTACCGTTATTTACCATTATTTACCAAGTGGTATGGGAAATGAAGTATTTACCCGGTATTTTTGGAACACTCGTGGCATAAACCTTACGGGAAAATGTACGCCGTTGGAAATCGCTGGAATTTTAATATGTAGTTAGTCGCATCCTGAACAACTTCTGTGAAGGTCCTACCCCCAAAAGTCTAACCGTTTAGCCGCTGGAAATACACAGTGGGCATGTAAGGTAAAGTATGCACACTGTGTATTTCCAGTGGCCAAACAGTTAGACTTTTCGGGTTAGGACCTTCACAAAAGTTGTTCACGATGCGACTGACTGCAACATATAAAAATCCCAGCTATTTCCAACGGCTTACATTTTCCCATATGGTTTGTGCCCCTCCTTTCCTATTTATGAGCCTAAATTCTCATTAAAATGGAGTACCTAATTCTAATTCAATTTGTGTTGTATTTTCTATTGTCTATTAGATTCCTTTTAGTAAATTTATGCTTGGAAGTAAGGGGCAATTGCAAGATAGACAAGGACGAATTCCTTTGCATCGAATAGCAGCGGTTGGAATAGGCGTTGGAAAAGTAGACGGTCCTTTTAATCTTGAAATTGACTACATTGGGGTAGAGCGGGACCACCTTGGTGAAGGAGACGAACATTTTGCTTACGAGACGTACAAAACGCCAGGATATATTGCTGGGAGCTAATCATTTTTTATATAACGCAGTTTATCCTCTAATTATTTGGACTAACAGAAATTGTGGTTTAGAATATTTCGATGTAGATTTATTATATCAAAGTCTGTTATCACTTACAAATGATGAGGTAGAACTGACAGATATAAGATAGAAGGATTGAACTCGGGGTTGGAACGTGTCAAGTTAAAAATGCAAGGCATAAACACGTTGTGGCGTATAACATACTTAAATTGTCTAATTGAGAAAACAGTTCTGTTGAAATTCGAAGACAATAGTCGTGGTCTTGTGGCGTGTGTTCCCGATTCCCATTGACTCAAACGCCGGGTTTTTGTATTGTTAAACATTTTTTATGAGAATTACGAAGTCTTAGTCCTAGTCAAGTCCAATCATGATGTTTCGAATACCGAATATAATTAATTGACCCAGGAGAAGTTTAATTACTAATAAATGAACACAATAATTTATTCGTAGTATGTGTATGTGTAAAGCTGTTCATGGCTTAGTTTATCATTCAGAAGGTTAGTACTAGTTTCATACGAAATGAGAACCATTTCAATTTAACGGAAGTACCATTAGTTAAAGTGTGTACTATTCTTTCCTGACTCAGCCGTTCAAATTAACAAATAGCTTTGGGATAGCCAGATAGTCCGGAGGTCAGTTTGACCAATAACTCTTAGGAATTCAGTACGTCAATTGACTTTTCGGAATCCTTTGTTTCGCATGATTAATTGATAGGGCAGGTATTGTATGAAGGAACATCAAAGATCCGTGGAAACAAAGGATACTGTATTTCCTATGGCATATATTACAGTCAGTTACTCAACACTATGGTATCTTATGGTCGAAAGGGACCAGCGCATATTAGGACTACATGACCTGTTCTGTTCTAGTTCGTATTTGTTTTTCAAATCATTGACAGAAAAGTAGACCGCATTCTGCCTTCAACTTCACATACCAGCCTGGCCGCCACCACGTTTCAGTCAATCCGCCTGTCCAATGATGTAATTTTAGTAATGGGTGCTGGGTAAACGCACTTCAGTTTTGGTCCGGTAAAACCTTGTACTCGTGGTACGCGCGTACTGATGGATGTACATCCTGTTGGTAGAACTGGAACTGTATAAGAACGTGTCGCATTTTCTCTAACAAATAAATCATTCTCAACATCTCAACATTGATTAGATAGGCGGAGAAAGGACTATGTTCGCGTAGAGCGTACAACAGTGTGTGTAAAACTTTCACTTTCCTCTCAAGGTAAACACTTCAAGAGTTAGTTGCCTTGTCGGTTCAACTATACTAAAAGAGTAAAGGTGAGCGGTGCCTGACTAGCTGAATTTACACCATGGATATTCAATTAGCCTTATCTTTATCCAATATTTTTATTGTCAGTATTTGAGATTGCCTCGGCTCTTTCCATTATTCTTCTGCCTACAAGTGATCTCAATCTTAGTCTCAAAACCAACGTAGTCTCAAACTCTCAACTAAATTGTTATTCTTACAAGACCAAGTTAAACCTTTATGGTAAAATGTCATGTTTTAGATTTCTGCAAAAATGTTAAAAATCCATCTGGAAATATCAAGAACACTTGTCTGCTCTGCATCATCACAGGAAATAAAGTTTTCAGAAATCTGAATGCCGTTCAACGCTTCAACAAATAAAACTTAGACGTGAAAGGTGGAAGATGTGATCTGTGTTACTTTCGTAAATGTAAATGCTATTTAGGCTCGTTCCGACGGCCAAGAATAACACTTGCGGCCGTTACCTTGCAAATGAAAAGCCATAAGCAGCATGGAGCTTTCTACTCACAACTACTACGCCTTGAATTCATCATTACTACATCTCTAATCAATCATTTTTCCTTTACAACGCATACTGCAATGGAAATTGCAAAACAATTCAGTCGATTTGGGTGAAATCAGCAGTACATATAAAATAGAATGACAAGCAGACTCATTGCAAACTCTACACGATTACCTTTGCAATATTCTCTATGCACGCAGGAACGGCAGTAAGTCCTGTACCTGCAAAAAGTTTTGTACTTAAGGTGACACTCCTTGGAACCTTAGGTAATCTTTAACTGACAGTACAAACGAACATTTCGTTTTAAAATTCAAGGAATTATTTGTTTGCACAAATAGATGGTACTGAATACCCGAATTTCTTTTCAAGAAACTTTGGTGAAAACGACATACCGGGAAATGTTTGGGGTCCTTCTCTAAAGCGATTGACCCTAAATCTTGGAGAGAGCCACGCCTTGACATCCTGAACTCATTAAAATGGCGTTAAGTCGGTGATAATTACAAGGTCACCGCTCGGGGTCATCACGGGCACCACGTCCGATTAACATCAAACTTCGTGCAGAGACCCTCTTCACGACCTTCTGAACAACGTTCATATATGGAGATCCAGCCTCAAAGATTATCTTATCGCTCGCCGGCTAGAGGTCAGCATGGGTGTTGAGGGAAAACCTACCCTGACCCATGAAGTGCCCGTACGTCCGTACTCGCGTATTTATAATGCTCCAGCATTTTTACATTGCTCACAAAGTCACAGCGAAGCTCCACACAAATCAATTACAATTAAGTGCCGTCCGTGTTAGAACGGCTGACCCCAAAATTTTTTGAAGTTTGGCACACATTTAAATACGAATTAGGAGGTCGAAGAGAATTTCTGTGCGAAGATTGGGGCTGATCGTACTGGGAGGAATAATCCCGAATGTTTAAGAAGAATTCATCACGAAGTGCCGAGAAAAATTCCCCCCGTGTGAGGAAGTCTCGATAAAGATTTGGCTCTTCGCTAAGAGTATTTTTACTAATATGAAGTACTCAAAATGGCACATTCCATTGTATACAGTTGATGAAAATCAATTTGGTTATTACGCTGAACTGTTTTAGCTTTGGAGCATGACGAGATTAATAAACAATTCTCTGGCTCTAACTATATGACTGCCCCGATATTTTTCGGGAATATATAGACCTGAACAATACCTCTGGTTCAGTAAATAAAAAAAACCGTTGGTAAAGTAAAGGGGAAACTTTGGTTTGGACACCTTCAATAGGACATTTCTGAAAACCAAAGTTCCATGGGAGGAAACCGGGGACCTTGGATCCAGGAGCAACTCGTTTTTGTATCTGAACAGAACAGAACAGAACATCTCAGTTTCAATCACTTTTAATACATAATCTTATTAGCTGCTAATAACATAGTTATTAAACACACGTATTTATTTGAAGCACCATCGGGCGGAGTTACACTTGAATGGGATTTAAAAGTCGGGTAATGTAAGCGCTTTGAATTTTGCACAAACTTAAACTTACACTTATTTCCTCAGGTATATATTCGAAATAGCACTGAATAATTTGAATTTGCTACAGATTTTGGGTTTTACAACAAAGGGATCACACACACACTCATAATTAAGTCATAATATTCGTATATAATTATTACATAGTCAGAAATACAAATACCTACAATTTAATCTCTTTTACACTTTCTAATCTACGACGGGTAGTGAACTTGAACGGATACCATACACACGACAGCATCTTATATCTGGTCTGAGCGGGTTCGGAAAAAATGTTAGTGTCAGGGAAATTGGAAAGTCTCATATCTCAAACAGTGCAATTTGGAATAAATATAATAGCGGTCTGGAATAATCCGATGAGACATTTCTGGTTACATTTTTATTATGCACTCCATTGTCTGATGGTTCTGGCGAAATCTAAAAAATCTGTTCAGATTCACGTACCCAAAATGTATTGTGTTGTGTTCAAGTTCAGCCCCACGCTATTTGTTTTGAATTTTAACTAGGTATGTATAACCACTTACTTGCTTGTAATTATTTGAGTTTGTGGATCATTTACATTCTTTTTTTTATTGTAATATTTGCATCCACTCACCAAGGTTTTTATCCGTTAATTTGTGACAATGGTTTAAATCGGCAATTAGTGCGAGTTGGATTTGAATTTTTATGCTTCATTTGTAGCTGAGTTTATTGCACTACTGGATATTGCTCTCATGAGGAAAGAATACAAGAACGACACATTATCCGCCTACGTCTGAGTTCTCACTCTCGGTCATTCCAGTCATTTTCATATTTTCTCGGTTAACTTTCAATCTCGCGTGTCTCAAGAGCCGTAATGTGAGGCATTCACATTATGCGGTGGAGTTCCCTAATCTAAATGCTCTCCTAAAACGCACAAGTTGAATGCTCCATTTACTTTCACTTTGCCTTTGCCACAAAGTTTTAGACGACCAGCCCAACTCACTTTCTCCGCAAATTCTTAAAAAAATGAGCGATTATGTACGACAATTAATTTACGTCTGACTGAATGAGTGGTCTGGTTATGGTTATGTCTTTTAAAAACAGCCCAGAGCTTTGACTTTGGCTTATTATGGTTCACATCTACTGCGTGCAGTCTGCAGTCTGTCGACCTTTCCGATTTGACAGGAGTGAGTGTAACGACCACCAAAAACCGTGAACTCAATTTTCATCATTTTGAAACCTGAAAGTGTGCTGTGGATATATTTACATATAACCCTTCTACCAAGGTAGGATCACAAGCTGATAAGGAACTTAAAGCTAATTTTAGAATATAAACTTTCGGCTATTGTCTATTCATATCCAGAGTTAGTTGTATCAAAACAATAAGTTCGTCATCACAGGTCATCGAAGGACATCCTCGTCTAAAATCATTTAATTTTTTTTTTCATTGGGCGAGTGTTTTTTTGGCAATAGACATTCCAGACGACGGTTGACTCTCTTTATATCGAAATTTCAAAATAGCTCTATGTAAGGAAAGTTTGATAAATAGAAAACCGATCAATTGCCTGGCCAGGACGGCGCGCGGTATCCAAACCAAAGATTGATTAAGATGTTCGATATACAGAGAAGTGACCTGAATTAAGTATCCTATCTTTTCATCAGACTCTGGTTTGGGTCCAGCCCGTACGATAAGTTAGAATGTTTTCCGAAGTTTGATATGAAGATACTCAATTACACTGTCTTGCACGTTTTAATCAAAAGTCAAATTCATTTGTGGAAACAGTCAAAGAAATAATTGTAAATTGCAACCACAATATCTAAAAATAAATCGAAGTTCGAATCAAATATCAGAGAAATGTATAAACGTATTTAGGCAAAGTGTATATTATTATATTACGTTAATTAATAGACAGAAGTGGTAAATGACAACATAGTCTAGCTCTCTTATCAGCTCGAGGACTTTCCTTGTAAGAATTGACTGATTATTTTCCTAGCATTAATGGATCTACATGGGCGGCAATGAACATTACGAAAATAGGACATAATTGGAATACGAGAATGAAAGCCCAGCCCGAGAAGTCTGACTTGCTCGACAACAAGGTCGTACGGCGGTTAGTGTGTATGAATTCACTAATCGAATCGTGAACTGGAAATATTAGGAAAGTGAGTTTACATTTGAACGGATTGAAAGGTCGCGGGGACAAGGAACTAGAATGGAACATGAAATGCTTTCTCCTTCCATTCTTTCTTCAAATCTGTCACCACTTTTTGAAACATTGATGTTTCAAAACGATTAATTCCATTGACAAAAATGTTCAGTTCCGAGGGTTCGATTCAGTTCACTCAGGGGGATTGAAATGCAATGAACTCCTCCAAAATCTCATTGTACCCATGCAGTATTAATAACATTCAGACATAGAAATCACTAGTAACACATTTGTCCCACTTTGAAACACATTTTTCTAGGCGACGCCTAAAATTCCACTCATTCCACTTCCTTTTCTTTTCGTCCACAAAAATAAGTTCAAGCACATCGCAAAACTTTTACCACACACACACACACATGTGGAGTAATTCAAAATTCACACGAAGAACGACTTAAGCGTGAGGAATTATAATTACTTTAGTTCACTTCACTTCACTGGTATGCGCTGTGGACTCATTCTGTAAATATTACGTATATACATATTTTTACTTTATCTTAATGCGTTCATGAAATTTTTCCGGTAAACCCTCTCTGCTCAACTTCAACATTCTCTTAGTTACTTTTAATAGTTAGTTACTCTATGTACTTTTAATTACCTTAATATATACAATACAACCTATACACTAGGTTAGAATTATGAATGTGTAGCAAATCAAGTTAATATCACAGTATAACCATACCAAGTAAGTTGATATATATAGTCCCTTAACGGTTTTCTCTATGTACACATTATAACTCTGTCAAAGCATGCAATACACGCACATTACACATCCAACGAACGGTTCATTTCTTCTTTCTTGAGTGAATTTCTTTTCCCGTTCTTTGGCTCGACTTTCACTTTCACACTTTCTCCGATTTATCCGTTTCGCACATACAGACATACAAACACATGTAGTAGTTCCTGTCAATGTTGACTGGATTAGGTTTATAGTATGCGAATTTCTTTAAGGTTCAGAATCCCCGAGACATTTGTCATTAGATTTACAGTAGCACAGAGCACATATTGTTTATTAGGTGAGCATGTAGTAGTAGTAACAGTAGTAAGAAGAAGTATTGGGTTGACGATTGACGTTCTCTCCTCAGAACACAGCGCCAGAGGATTTTTGTTCAGAATAAAAAGTTGAGAAATGACAAGACAATGAGTTGGAGGGTTGCAGCTGTCCAAGAAGGTGGAACGAATAGTCGGGAACCTGTCTGTCTTTGAATGGCAGCCGTTTTGTCTCCTGTATTTTATTCAATACACAAAATGTAAGGATTAGATGTATAAATCATCATCATGCAATAGACTACTCTACTCTACCAGGATTCCAATGCCAGACTATAGACTAGACTGGAAATTGTGCACAGTGAATGTAAATTTACTCGTGTCATGCCCTCACAGTCTAGTCCAGATCACACTATACTACCCGGGTAGTATAATGCCCAAGTAGTTGAAGACTAGTAGAGTAAAAATGAGAAGGAAAGGGATGAAGAAAGCAAGCATGCATGCTTGAACACTACTTTTACGCTTTCTCCGCCATATACATAGGTACAATGTAACATCATGACTATGACATGCCATGGCAGAATGCACAATGGGAACAGTGCTCAGGATTGTAGAATAAGAATAAAAATTCATCTCGGCTGACTCCACCGCACTGAGCCCGCCGACATTACGCATTCCCTTGGTGGAGTTCATTTTTTAAAATAAAATAAAAAAAAAAGGGAAAAGAATGTCGCCATGTACTTTGAATGTACTTTATATGTATTTACGGTGTAGTAGTTTTCTTTTTTACCTTCGGACACGTAGACTTGAACTGAGGCAGGAATTGTATTGCTGGCCTTGCAAGAGTAATTTCCTGCATGTTGAAAGCCGGCCGATGGTACGGTGAGTCTAGAGTGTGTGTGAACACCAGGTTCTGTGTGAACGCTTACACCCGTCCCATAGTTCACCATTTGATTGTTATGATACCAGTAGAGGTACTGTGCACTTTGACGAGGACTCTGTAGGGAAATATAATAGAACACAAAGAAAATGTAATTAGTGCCAAAATCAAACTCCCACTATATTTATATTCCCATCGGAGTCTAGAGCAAATGTTTGGCGAATAAACACAGTACTGCTATGACTGTAGACTGTATGCACATGTAGCGCAATTATTATTGCAATGCAATGCATTCTGTGTCCCGTCCTTTGAATTCATTGCCAACACCAAATCTCATCCCAGAGCCGTATTAAAAGGTGGTTCATAACATTTTCCTCCGCCAACATACTTAAACTGTAGAATGCTGTTGTATTTCAAAATATAGTGTGTGTACGGATGACCTTCCTGTCGAATAATTAAAAAATAGTGACCAAAGAATGCACGGTAAGTCGGATTAACAGAAATAAATTGGGCAAATCCCTCGTGCCATATTTCTATCTCGTGGCTGATGGAAGGTAAGATGAAACTATAGAAATTGTCCCGGATTTGAATTTCGAACGATCTCCTTGTTTTTAGTAGAGATTCTACTTCCGCGCGCAGCGGACCTGATTATTAAAACTTAAGTAACGACATGAAGAGGTATGTTGGAGATGTCGATCACTTTTGGAAGGAGAACGCCACAAAAAAGTGAAAGCTTGGCAAATCCGATGATGCCATATTTTCGAGTCGAGTGGTGGCTTTGGTGAAAGCTGATTTTTGTTAGGCCCATAATTTTCAGGGGTCGTCCTGTCCGTGTACCAATTTCTGATGTTCTTATATCGCCTTTTCAAATCAAGACTCTTATACAAAACTCTCTTTAAAATCATATTTCCAATTTTCCCAACTCCCCACGGTAATGCTATTGTCCACTAGTCTATGTATGGCCCACGCTGTAAGTACTAATCACTATATTTGGGAGTGAATGTGAACGTGAATGTGTATGTGGGGTGAAAGCTTGTTTCATTCTAGTTTCAACTCGGTTCTGAATTTCGTGTATGCAGTTGAGTGAATCGAAATTTTTATTACTTTTATTGTACCCTAGTAAAACCTGAACCCCAAGTTTTACTTCATGAACTCCAAGAGAGAAAAGCACGGTAAAAGCGACTCTAATTAAATCTAACGTGCGACCAACGTAAGTTAGGAGACGGAAACATTGTGGATTCCGCACAATGGACCTTTTGCAAATTCTAAAACTCAGTTACATAAGTTCCTACCGTACGTGTCATACGTGCTAGTTCTAGTTAGGTAATTAATTAATTTCTTTTATTACCGTCCTTAACTACACAATAAATAGCTAACCAAATAAAAGCATAGGAAGAAAATGAGCCGTACCGGTTGTGATTTTTGGAGCAGAAAAGTATTGTCGCGCAAACATTTGTCTAAATTTTGATCGCGGATTGGGTGACCTGTCCATGTATTGTCAACTTGGGTTACAATTAATTAGCCATCCTAACGACAGAACAACCTAGAGAGAAAGTGAGTAATTTGAATATTTAGTTTTTGGGCAGAATTTTCTGAACTATCCAATAATGTGAATGCTTCCTTAATCAGATGCGCTTATCTGTGGTTACGAGAACCGGAACTGAGTAAGCAGCCATTTTCTGGAAAACAAATCATTCGAAGAGTGAAAAATTCGAAAATCCGACGATTCGATCTCGGCTTTTGAACTCTAGTGCAAATTTTGTATGTCCTTTGATCGGCTTGGCAAATGTTGGTGTAAGGTGATGATTGCCAACACAGCTTGTGTGACGACCTACGGGTGTAAAATTGAGTAGACCGTGAAGGGAACCTCCGGAGTCAGACGGTTGGACAAAATGACGGAGTGATGATGGTGACGAACGGACAGATTTAGCGTTCACTGGGTCACAGAAGTCACACTGTTCAATGAGGTGAAGTATGAAGTGACTAATATTTCTGTCAGAACAAAATGAGGAGTGAAGTTGATAAACTTATTTTTAGTACTGCCATTCTATTGGTCGTAGGACACATAGGAAGGCAAGTCTTTTCATAAAAGGAAGGTTAAATAATGAAGTCATCTTCATAATATTGACAGTAAATTTCTATAGAAAGTCCTTACATGTGGGCACGGCAAAGGCATAATGTGAACGCAAAACATCTTCTCAAAATTACTCATCAAATCGCGAAAGTTATGGAATAGATACTGAGAATGTGAGGCAATGTGATGATTTAAATTCCTCTACACCGCAAAGAGGAGACATAATTGAGCGGAGATGGGTTTTCCTTCACATACATGCAGACTTTCACTCACAATTCACAAAAGGATTGCATCGTATGGTGATGAACACAAATGGTTTGGTTAAGAATTCCAAATTACCTATTACACTAACAATTCGGAACGTATAATGTGAGACAGAGACACAATGTGTATAATGCTCTTGACGTGAAAATGTGAAGGGAGAAACCGGTTTTGGGACTGCGGACTCTAAACTATTGATTTTTGATTCAATAGTACATTCTATAAAGTCATACCTATTATTATTTGGTACCTATTTGCATACGCTGATGGGGCCAGACTCATCAGATATCATGCCGTGCCGTGCGTTCTCCAGAACTTCGTTGCTACTGCTGTTGAGAGATGAGTGAGTGGCGTCTATTTCACCAGACTCAGACTAAACACCAGAGTGCCTTATCACACTTGACTATGTCGTGGTGGTGAAAGCAGGGGAAAGATGAAAGTGAAAGTCTGAGTCACCCCTTCGGCTAAAACCCACAAATCTAATCTCGTTACGCGATGAAATGTTTCCTAAACCGAGAAATTGCCCAGAAGCCATTGCTATCCTACCAAAAACCGTATCGTAGGGAAGACGTGTATAATATACACGTATTTGATGTAAAGAAGGTGGGGTTCATTTACATTTCAACCCGATTAATTACAACAACCCAAACACCAGCCCAGAACGAAAGATTAAAATGAGATTAGAGTGTATACATAAGGTAAACACACAAGGTAATCATAAGTCCTCAAGGCGCCAACCCTTTTACCTCTGCCCGTTTTTGTTAATGTGATTGAGGCATTTCAACAGTGATGGGATTATCCATCATAGGTCTAAACGTCGGAAAACTGTAGTCAGAAAATATTGTCGCCAAAAATTCAGTTACGGATCAGGCACGACTACGTTGAATTTATCAAATGCCTGTTCCTCGCAATTTGATTCCCTAGAAAGTGTTTGCCATGTACCTGCTCTAGAATACGATCATTCTTAGAATAGACTTCTTTTTTGAAATGTGAGTCTCAATTTATGATTGGCTTACTTAGATTGAGTTACTTTATCACAGACAACCAGGAATGGAATATGACAGGATTATTCTATTCTATGTGTGTATAGTGTTGTCGATACTATATAATTTTAGACTGAAGTCGAGTAGAATTCCTATCAGTTCCATTCTTTGTTCAGGTTTCTGTTTTAGCATCCATAATTGACTAAATTTTGTTCAAAATTTTGAGATCTTTTCGAGAGGTATAATCTTCTTTATAATTGACTGAGTACTGTTGAAGAGTTCTCTGTCTGGTCTGACAGAGATTCAGCTGGTCTTGATTCAGCTGTACTCATTATTTTTGTAATATTGAAGTACTTACGCGGTAACAAATAACAGTGGTAACTCTAAATTATATGCAAAATTCTGTGAAATGGAAATCTAACAAATAATGAGTCAAATTGACAAATAATTCATTAAAAGATTTCCCTGTAACATATCCACGAAATTGTAAATGCAATGTTTGGCTATTTTTAAAACGGGAACTGGAATTCGTCTGATAGTATTACAATACGAACAGATTTTGGCATTGTGATGAAAATGTGATGTGACAATATTCCAAAATGTACACCAAAATTAAGCTGCCCATAATTAGTGAACTTACTCGTTGTACTTGTTCTTGCCGCACGCAACTCACCAACAAATGGCTGTCATACGAACCTGCCGACTGACTCTACACTTTGTTTAAACCTAATATTCTCTTCGGCACATGGATGAACATAAACTGAAGACGAAAGATACTTTGATGAGCTGATGGGTTTGCATTTTGCATGCACGCTCATCTCATCATTTACAATTTACAGCAACCACGCACCCTGCCCAGCTGAAACTGAGCTCTGCATGATGATTTAATAACAGTCCATGTGAATGACACATGCATGAAAGATTAATATATCATCTTTACCCTCCTCACACTTTAGAAGATTAGTATTAATCATCAGATGATAATATTTTGTTATTGTTAAATCTATGTATACAGAACCATTCCCTTATGATTGCCGGAAAAATTGAATTAAAATGAGCCCCCACCCTGAACAACGCCAAATAGAAAGACTAGTTCCCTATTTCAGCCAAGATCATTAAATGAAAGAAGTTAACATTTGGTGAATTGTTCAAACATTCATTGAATCTTCTTACACAAGAACTGTATTCAGAATTGAATTTCTGAGATATGGTTGAAATTCTGCATTAAGCACGGAGTGGTGGCCTCGTAAGCAAAATTCTTGAAGGTACAAATCCGAAAAACACCTAGGTGGACTATAAAGTTTTGGCAAAAATATTTTTCCATAGGTTGGCGTAGAACATAGCTCAGGATTGCCAACATCTTGAAATAAACATACAGCAAAATGTACGTTGGCATGATCAATAATTGTCTAAAATTTCGGAAATATATTCTATGTAATATTGACACAACCATAGCGACGTTAAACCTGAGTGATAAGGCACCACCACACAAAGATAGTACATAATCGCATCAATGTGAATCAATTTCCCTACCCGTTCCTTAAGAAAATTGATGGCCTACTGATGAAGCCGACCCAAATTACCATCGACATAGTTTCTTTTATCTTCAATGGATAAAGCATAAAATATAGAAATCCTGACTCCATACCAAACAGGGACATACCTCTATAGCCCATAATAATATGTAAATCAGAATCCAATTAATTGGTATCCCAGAATTGCCAAAGGATGTACGTTTTGTCGACTACATTCAGACTAATGTCCTTACGAATTAGGTACAACCCAAAGTATCGAGGATTACGCGTTATGTTTGACTACGACACAGTTTTCGACGAAAGTGATCGTCTTTTTTTACACGGGAGTGACACCGGTCCTAGGAATGACATTAGCTACAGACACCACTGCATAATGAGCACAGGTTTTCCTTTACTGTGTTATGCAGGCATAGGTTTGCTCCGAGGAATGCATGGTTGTCCACATCTGGGCTTAATATCATCCAAAGTAGACAAAAGGATGTCAAGGAGGGAAAGGCGGGTAATACTATTATGCAGAGCAGAGACAGAATTTGGAATCGAAGAAGGCTGGTTTGGCTGGTTGGCTGGGAGTGAAAAAATGATGGTTCTTCCATCAAGTCCATGAGATCCCATCTCTACTTTTTTTTTATCCAAACCAAACCAGACCAGACACACTGACTTGGATACATTGAGCTTGGTTGGGTGTTTCAAATCAAATGTATATATCTGCATTATGAGGACACGAGGAGAAAGCAGATTCGGTCGGTGAAAGGAAAGGAAATTCTAGAAAGAATGAAACAGAGGTTCCATGATGATGATGTAGCACCAGATCGACTCGTATCTCACCGCATGTGTCTTCTTTTTGTCTCTAATCCCGTCCCATCCCAGTTCTCCCCGTTACTCTACTCTACATGTATGTACCTCAATGGACTTGATCGTGCATGCGAGGAGTCATCGTCTGAGAACAATTCTTCGTCAATAAGAAGATGGGGGCAGATATCGACTCAGACTCAAATTCAGAGAGTACATTTCTCCGCAGACCTAACGTTTCAGCATTACCATCAGGTTCCCTGACTGCCTGCCAGTCTATCGCTGCTCCAGGATAGATTGATTGATGGATGGGTAACTAATATGGGGGCGGATAGAACGATAATTTATAAGGGAATCAAATTCAGTAGAAACTTTGCAGGCAATATACCTTTGGAGGCTTTGGTACCGAGTGTCCAAATAAGAACTCATTCAGGAGGTATAAATTGGCCGCTTCAAATGTGTCCCTATGTGTGCAATAAGATAATACCGATAATCTTGTATGTGGTATTAACTTTCGCAGAGTGTATTTATGTATGCAGAATATGAAAATCCATTCCAGTTACTTGAGCAATCAAGTTCACACGAATTTTTAAAATTTCTACTTTCACCTGAGTATAGCTGGTTGCAATTGAATCCATTTAATTACTATCAAGTCTGCTCAAGGTGATCTGGTCCATACAGAAACAATGTGGCCATATATTGAAAGTCGTCACGATGAGTATAAGGGGATATTGCAGGGTGTAGCACAAAATCTAATGAACAAGGACTTATGGTGGTCAGTCAGCCAGCCGCAATGACTATACAAGCACGGTGGTCAAGGTCAAGGTGACAAGCTCGATTAGAAAAATCGCTGTGTAACTTTTGCAACGCTCTGTGTAAGAAAAGTCAGAGGAATAGAATTTCGGAGAACGGAATTGAAAGTTGTGATGTGTGGGTGGCCGTTGGCACTGTTTATAAAAGATATTTATTTCACAGCGTCTAAATGGGCGAAAGGAAGAAGAAACTGGAGAAGAAGCGATGCGATTTCATTTCATGCATGACGCACTTGAAGTTTTCAATCCGGAGAGTGAAATTGATAACCAAACCGAACCAAGCAAAAGAACTCTGAGTAGATTGGTGTGCTGAGTATTATAATACACTTTGTTTTTCTAATCGACGAGTCTTCACTCTTGTGAAGCGAGAAAAGGACAGAAGCAAATAGTATTTGTATTTCTCAAAGTGTCGATGGAAAAGTAATTTCCTAAATCGTGGTAAGGAATCTATTATGTGGTCGGCAATGTTTATGCGTGCATGTCTGGAGGAATAAAAGTATTCCTTGACAGATGAGACGGCGACAAGTGTCTGTGGAGTTTATACTGTATAATAAAGTGTATTGTGTTGTGCATTGAAGAAATAAGTTTGAGTCTCTAGAACCAACCAACCCCATTGTCAACTTGTCCTTGTCACCCAAACGAATCTCAGTTGAATTATGAATTGAATTGTCTGTGTGTATGTAATAACTGGAGAGTAGAAGGAGAGAGTTACTTCCGAGAGCCTTTAAAATAAAGAGAGATTTCTTTTTGTCATATTCTTACTTCCTCAATCTTCTAAGGCAATCTGTTGTACAGTAGTGTATGGACTTAAGTAAGAACTCAACTCGTTTAGAATTCTACACATGTGCTGAGAAGAAACAGAACTCACATAAAGACTTTTTAGAAAAAAATGTTACACACTACAAGTACAAGAAAGGAAGCATTAAGAAAGAAAACTACTCCGCGGGAATTGTGTATACGCACTTGTTCTGAAGTACATTTTTCGTAATAATATGAGAGAAGACTCAAAGTAAGAAAACACACAATTAACAATTAGACCTCAGTGCGGTTTCTCCGCACCTTCACTTTCACTGGATGAACTTTCACTTTTGCGGCAATTCGTTTCGTTTTGACATGAACAATTGCATGTGCTTTAATCTTACTAATCAATCTTCTTCTTTGTACCGCACTCTACGAATGGTTGAATTCAAATGTAAGTATATAGTGCGTCAAGTTATTACAGATTTAGGATTTAATAGAATCATGGTAATTACAAGGTAAATTCTTGCCTCTACCGATTGTTCTGTTTCAGATTTTCATCAGTACTCTTTTTCTATACAGGATGTTTGGTCTGAAAAGTGTTTTTAATAACTAGTTGTTGGTCGGAAGTCCGTTCACGCGTACCTGTGGGTGTTCTCATTGATTATCTTACATTCCACACACATTTAATCAGAACACGGCATACACTTACGTCACACTTCATTGAATACTCCATTTAGAATTGAAACAAACAATATTAATTATTGTAGTTACTAGCTTTATTTGTTGATCTCTTGAACGCAGCCGGCCGAAGAGACCTCAAGTATTAGTGCTTTACGCGCACTATTACGAAGCAAACAAACAAAACTACCGTGTACCATCTACTTTAACGAGATTATAATTTTTATTGATTTAATTCCTACCCTGATCAGTACAGGGTGCCCAATATATTCGCGCGTTCCACGCTATAGGGCATATAGCTTCTCCCCCTGGCGCAGCGAAATGCAGAATCGGATTTGAATGAAATGTTTGCAGCAACTAGAGTTTGACGTCCCTATATTGTGTTGTGTTCGTTTCTTCTGTGAGACTCGTTCCCTTTTTCAGATTACAAAGTACGTCTGGTAGACAGAAACATAATTGCGACCCCGCTCACGTATCAACGTGCTTTGTATGTTACGACTTATTTTTACGGTTTTACTAAATGAGTTGTACGTAGAACTGAATCACCCCGTCATCGTCCAAGACCAAAATTATTGATAAGCTGGATTGGTTGAAAGGAATCACGACTAATGATTCGTAATGTGCTCAAGTGCAAGTGCCCTTAGATATAAGAAGTTGAGTGAAGGAGTTGTCTGTAGAGCTGTAATTGATGGAACATGGTCAAGTCTCATTCACTCACAAAGTAGTTTAGTTAAGTGGGGAGTCGCCGAAACTTGTATCTACACGTTTAAAAGTTTGGATTCTTTCTTTTGACGAAGGACCAGGGCGCTCTCGGCTCTCTCGCCCGGCTGCAACTCATGAGAAGTTCAGCCCAGTTCAGATCTACTCATCTTCTAACTTCTTCTATCATTATATTATTACATTGAGAGGAAAGTGAACGGAAAATGTTTCTAAGGCTCAACCTAACCTACTACGACTAGATTTTGAACTGGTAGTAGAATTTGTAGTAGTAACTGTTAAGTCCGTCAGACTCACTCTCGGAGTTGGAAACGTTACAAGAGAGGAGACATGGAGACAGTCATGTTTTCTGTGAGGGTCCTTCACCAAAAAAATATATCTACTTGTCGTACTTCTGTCCCAGAAAGTTCGTTCCTCTCCACAAAACTCATAGCCATTCTTCAACCAACCAAAATATTTCTCTTCCTTCCCCTCTCACTTTCGGACTCCAAAGTGCTGACTGTGGCACAAAAATGATTTTACGACTTTGCAAACTTACATGCCTCCTTTCCTCTAATACTTTTTGCGAACCACTAAGATTTACGCCAAATTCTTTCTACGTTTTATACAATTTACTTCGCGTAAACCCGAAAATGCGATGCATGCAAGAGTTTTTAGATCACATTGTGCGAGAACGCACTCGAAGAGTATTTTATGACTTTGAGGTGCTATATACACTGACAAAAAATGAAGTATCGACAGTTGACACTTGCACTGAAGAGAATATAATTATTGGCAAGTGTAACTGTCTAAAGTTCCAACTAACTGATCCTTGCTCTTTTACATTTTAGATAAAGAGAAAACCCCTGGTAGTAGGAGAAAATTCCATTGGCGAAAAACGCATCTAGCATAAACACCAGATATGCCTTCAGAAGTAGGGAAAAACTCCATGGAAGAAAAACCATTTTCAAGAAGCCATTATGCAATAGAACCCCCCTTTGAATAACAAGAGCTCCAACGCTATTTTACTGCAGCGGGTTGACAATTCCACACAACAGAATCTCACAAAATGAATTTGGTCTAAAAGAATGAGACTAAATTTGAATTCAGGACAAGACGGGAGGAAGTCGTACTCATTCTTCCCTGTTGGACTTCCCAAAAACTTGACAAATTTGAACAAAGTTGATTTCCTCCCATACTTCTGGAGAAAATGTGCTAGGGAGTCAGAAGACACGCAGACATCATTCCTCCAGTGGTTGCTCGCATCAAAGAACACCGGCTACCTTTGACACGGAGCACATAGTAATATTCCCTGTCGTCTGCGCCCTTGCCATGGAAGGGCGGAGAAAGCAAAAGGAAATGATGAAAAATATTTGGATCACGTAATCACGTTCTGCCACTTACTTGCAATAAAATAGAGTCTGAACGTGACTTCATTTCATAAATGGTAAAAAAAAGTTGAGTAGGAGAGTTGGACACCCGCTGGACGAGCAACCAGACAGACGGTGGCATTGAAAATTTTACTAATATGCGTAAGGCAGTGTAGAAAAATGTTCTTCACTTGTAAGATCCGTCGTCGACCCTCACCTCACCATATCAGAGGAACATATGAACGCACAAATCATCACAAATTCAGTGCACATATCGGTGCTGTCGTCAACGTCTGGACGCTAACTCGAATCGAAACGCATGAACATTCTCCTTGGACATTTCCTTGATTTTAGGTTCATCCGTCCGAATAGAACATAATATTGTGAATCCTTTTTTCCCATTCCTTCGACTATGCCGTTCGTGCCAGTGAAACTGAAATTTGACAATGACGAGATTTCTATTTTTTCCCTGATCTGAAACCAAACTGACCACAATTTCTTGAATTGATTCCCATGAGGCCGTGCGGTGAAAGTGGGAGTGAAAGGCCTTTTCAGATATTGTTTGCCATTGCACTTCCATCACACGATAGAAAATTGACTTGAAACGAAAGGAAGTAAGCGCTTAAACGCGTCTTTCTTTCTTCACAACACATTCCATGATTGCCAGTTCGATTTCCTACTTCTCTTTATCACACCAACACTATACCACTTTGGCAATCGAATGGGCGAAATCCCGTCCCACTCATTCATTGCAACATGCAATCTGTACAAGCCCTACTTTCACGTATCGCATCCGGGTAATTGTTATTTACCTTTATAGTTTAAAAAGATTTAAACATTCTTATTTATAACCATTCCATGGAATCAAGACATACCGCTGAAATGCCATTGAAGAAGACCAGCTGGTCAAAATTGATTACAGGTGTGCGTAAATTATACTGTGAATCGTAAAATTAACTCGCCTTCCTTTTCAATGACCAAGTTTGTTAAAACTCGAAACGTGACCACGCTCGAAACACAATTTAGCCTGAGTTATACCCAAATTGCGATATTTTTTGCAAACTTTCCCTACCCTTATGAAATGAGCGGAAGTATCCTGGCTACGTGGCTACCTATCGGTAAATGTTTTACGGTAAAGTGTCAATTTCCAATTCCAAAAATTCGGATTATCAATAATCACAATAATCATTTAGGCAGGATTGCAATTTCTTTTGCTCGTACTTGTAAAGGGTGCAGATCTACGTCAATTTATTTATGAACGGGTCTTATTACAAGTGCGCGGTTTATTTTTATAATAATCGATATTTTTTTCTGACCGACTCTGACAAACCGTATTATTTGTAAGTATGTCAATTTTTTATTTAAAATTCATTTCGCTAGTATGAAGCGTAGCCCCGGGGGAGATATAAGCTGATAGTTTATGAATACAGTACGTCATTGTATGTTTAGAGCAAGCGAACAGCGGGTTTTTGCAAGATGCTATAGGATGATATATTAGTCTTGAAAAAATCTGTGAGTGTAATGTTGTTGCTAAAAAAAAATCCGTCCTGCAAATAAAGGGTGTGTGGACGGGTTGAGAGAACGGAAGTCAGAGTCAGTGAAAGTTAGGAAGAAAGTTACAGTTATGTCTCCAAGAAGACGAGCTGGAAAAGCAATCACATGCACATTTCACTGGCGCCCCAGTTTAGCCTTTATCATGCATCAGAACAGAACAATGTATCCGGAGCGTAGGAGGGGCGGATATAGGAATGGATGAAGTCGGTTCTCATGAATTCTATCATCCTAAAGTTTTATTGCCGCTTTTTTAAGCACATAAAGTCACTTTTATTACATCGTTCTATTTTCCTCAACCGAAAAAAATGTAAAGAAAATCCTAACAGGTTCATGACAACTCAATCTGCAAAATTTCAACTCCTAGTTCTACCTAACTGAATGTAAATATGTTGTTTAGTAGAGAATAACGGGGAACGACATGATACGGCTCATTGCACTAAAATACTCATACTTTCTATTGTATTTCCTTAATAATAGGATGTATAACGCTGTAATGTTTAGTTCAACCTTATTTCGGTTATTTTGCAAACAAGAAACCTTAGTAGTACGTACATTCATATTGAATGATCCAAGGAACGCCGTACTGATTCATTGCATGTTTGGCTTCTCGAACTAATAAGAAATATGATATTCTGGAAGGATGCCTGTACCCTGAGGAATTGGGGTGGATGTAAAGAGACTAAAATTCAGCGGTCAATCGTAAATTACCGATTGAGGAGGAAGTTGTCTAGAATTTACTCACTTAGAGTAAGTATTTATTTCCTTCTGTCACAGTCCCATGTACGTACGTAGAAATGATCAAAAGAGTTTTCCAGCCGATTTTGAGAAAAATTGTGAATTCTATCAACGCTTCACGAAAGGTGATGGATATTTACCGCGTGTATACGCCCTTAGATTTTCGTTGAGCGTAGAATTTTGTGATGTAGCTTTGGGGATTGCTGTACATGCATATAACACTGATCCCATACTGTGCTGTATATCATACCCGTACTTCATCAATTTTTTTATTTGAAGAGGCCGGAGATGAACGAGAGACGGTCTTCCTATTGTAGTGAACATCAAAGAAGGGTTCACAGGCTTATTCTTTTTTGAAGTTCATAAAATAAAATTATACTTATAATTAATTTTTTCGTCTGATTTAATACCCTTATGATATACTACACAGAACTCTTCGTTCAGGACGATAAATTGACATAGGACTAGTTGGATTGAAATACATTGGCTATATCTTCTCTGCCCCCCAGTCGGCACTACTCATTTTTTCTGCTAACAGTACCGTTTGTTTTCGCCTTGTTAGTTTCCACGCATCAAATAACAATACATACTAAAATTAATAGTTTACTTGACTTTGACTTGTCAATCAAAACCTTTGTCTAAAAATGTGTCTAAAAAATTTGCTAACCCGACCTAGTTATATTCCTTTCATGTCCAAGCACTAGCCGAAAAAGTTTTTTTTTCGTATATACATATGCTATTTGATACGTACGTTTACTTTGAAGAAACCAAAAATTAACTGGCACTAAAATATATACTTGGGATGGGCTATACAGATATAATTCAACAAGGGAAGAAAGCTTAACTTTACTTTAAACCAATAAAATCGGTCAGAATTTGAAAAGAGTCTACTAGATACATACGACCTATCTTAAAAAGTATAATTCATGTACCATCAGGTGAAAACGCTAATTCCAAAAACATTACTTTTAGGCACGGCTTTGCTGGAGCATAAGTTACAAGTTATCCACTGTGTAAGTCTAATCGAAACTGTTGACAAACCTATTGACAACAGTTTACAGAAATTCCTGTCATAGACAAAAGAACTTAACTAATTGTCTGCAAAAAGGTTATATAGCTTTTCGGGCCGATAATGCATTTTTATATGGCAAAAAATTTCGCAGCGTTGCCGTACAACGATGCCAAAGGAATTCCTCTCCTTACACGTATTTATGGGTTACGCTCAAGACTACTCGATTTGATTTATGAGATCGGGCCACGTAAGGCATTAGAAGGAGCTTAATAGTTTTTATTAGATGGCTAAATGTGATCACACAAATTTGACATTTAGGACAGTTTGCCTAAGGCAGGAAGAAATGAAATTGCTTGGACAGGAAGGAGATATCAATAAACTCAAAATTGTTAAAAATTGAGTGCTGGTTGAGACCGGACATTCCGCCCACATCTTAGTCATTTCTTCCTTCACTTTCCTGTCACTCCGAAAACTTTTACTGCTACAGTTTGTTGAAACTAGGGAAAGGTATTGAGGAGACTTGCTAGCTAAGCTATAGCATACAAGGTCATTTGATCATTCTATTTTATCCCACGGAAGGCTTAAGACTTAAGTGTTAAGTCCATGGTTTGGCCCCAGGTTTCACTTGCCTCTCTTTCGTTCTAGTAACTGTCCTTAGTCCCACCCAATATGTCCCACGTCCGTATCCGGAGGAAGGGAGAAAAAGACTAACGGAAAAGACTGGAAGGAAGTCAAAGACAAATCTGGACAAATCGATCATCCGTATCTCCTGCTGTGAGCGTCCAGTCTCGGACGTACGTATGACTCAATTCTTACTCCCCTATGTAATGGAGGATCGACCAAAGCCTAAACTGGACACCCTCACATATCACATTCAGTTCAGAGTGGGCTAGTGAACTCATTGGACATTTTTAGGCTGCATTAGTGAATGGGTTCAGGATTTTTAGTGAGGTATTTTTTTCCTGAAGGAAGATATAAATCGGTCTCCACTTCCGCCAATGGAGATGTTTTCTGGATTAGAGCTTGCCATTTGGGAATGGCGACAGGGGAAGCCCAGGCTCAATAAAATACCATCTACTAAAGTAATATATTTGTTAAGAGACATGCGGTGTGGTACGGCACGGCCGTGGCAAACTTCAGCCGGACCAGTAACCGACCTCGGGTACTTACCGAATGGTATCCCTAACTTAAGTTCGAAGAAGAATCTCGTTTTCTTCGCGAAAATAACTTTTTTTTTCTGTACTCGTACTCGACCATGTTCTTGGCGAAGTATACACAGAGGGCATTTCTTAATAGCATTCCATTCCTCACCCGACACAGCATACGAGAAAAAGGAAAAGAAGAAGAGGAGCAAACTAAGCACATTTTTTAAGACAGTTCAGTTCTATGTACTACTTTCACACGACCTTACCTTCCGTGCTCTGCAAATGGCAATGTTCACTATGAAAATTGACATAAATGCAGGTTTGTTTTTTCTCTACTAAGAATGAGAGAAAAGAAGAAGGGAAAAGAATTGCATTGGAATGCCTCCTCTTGACTTCTCATTTTGCTCCTGACATTCTTGATGGGTTTGGAGAAAACGAAACTTCTCCGTCCATCCGTGTGGTTCATAAGTCCTGTTTTTCTTCTGACTCAGCACTAGTAGCACAGCATGAGAGTACACACGTGACTTGACTACTTCTTAGAAAACCGAAATCCTTTTGTGTTCTTTTCTGACGGAGTCCGATAATTCAGTGTAGTAGTAGTAGAAGTATATGTGAGGACTGCGCTGGGTGCTCCAACTACAGTTTGGCTCTGTCCAGGCACGCACGTTCAAATTATGAACTTTTATTCTCCAAACTCGATGTTGGTCTGTACAGTCTAGTCTAGACCCGTGCAAACCTTTCATTGCGTGGCATGGCATGGCATGTGAGTTTTCCCACTCGTGCTTTCACCAAAACTTTCTCCCGGCTGGGGCCGTTGGAGCGGATTAGTCCAACGCTTTGTCACCATTGGAATATTTGTCAACATGTGGGCTTTTTGTGGCAACGGGATCTAGGCGGATCTTCAATGGAATGTCTGCATTAATGCATTGTACCCGGGTGATTAAGCGACTGAAGATTGCCTAGACTAGACTATCCTAACACGTAAATTCATATGAACTCACCACCCTCTGTGGATTAGACATGTATGTGGATGACATTTTAACAATAGATATGACGATGACAATGACAGCGTTAGGAGTTTACTGTAGTAAATAAAGTCTATTTAGTAATGTAACAAAATAGCACTCACATTTTCAACAATGCAGACCAGACTGATGACTGTGCCTTGTTGAACGTGATACTCTTTGGCTCCCAAAATATAAGCTTGTGGAACTAGAACATTGAGGTTGAAGAAGTGGGACATGGTTCCTCGGCCAGTGGAAATCTGTCACAAAAGAAAGCAATAAAATTTTTTAGTACCTACAACTTTTAGAAATGAGGGGGAGGAGGTGTTCGTGATTTATTCAAGTTGCTCGTATTACTCTCTACCACTCCGTCTCGGATGTCAGTGATTCAAAGCGAATGCACTTCAATTCAACAACCCAAAAAACTGAGGGACAAATGAATCAGGAAGTTCTACTTGATGAATTAACTTTTGTAGACTGTAGATTTTCAGAAGTGCTCATAACCCGTAATCTCACAGCTCATAGCGTTTCTTAATATCATCCAAAACCAAGTTAGCCAATCTAATCAACGTTGAGATATAACGACTCGAGATTATCATTTAAACGATCCCGGACTTCTTAACCCGAATCTACGAGAAATATCCACATTGTTAAATTAAACGTAATCAAAACCTGAACTGGTGAATATCGGAATCAGGAATATTACAACAACAAAAGGAGTAGCAAAGAGGCGTGAATTGGGAGCATGCACGTGGAGCCCATACACACGTGAAATCGACAAGATGATTCCAAAATATGCTCTATGAAAAATGAGGACTATTGACAGGTTTAGTATTTGTGAATAACTCATTCTCAATTTGACGGTCGGCTGGGTTAAAGATTGTGGGAAGGGAGGACGAGACGAGATTATTGAGAGTTCACACAATTTAGAAATAACCGTAGCTACTCTGCATGCATCCCATGCCCATAAGTGTAATGTAATCATCACTACTGCCCTACATCTCGTCTTCCAACCAAGCTATTCCAGTATAAGGACGCCTAGGGACATTTTCTTGCTACCGTTTCTCTCTTCTTCTTGATTGAGAGGAATGAGATCCAAATCGCTGAGAAAATGAGAGAATAATGAAGAAAAATCGAATGAGGCTCCTGAAATCCATTTTATATCCGTCCGGGGTTTACTTGGGACTCAGTTTCAAGGAACATTTCTCTACTCTACCAAGCTCAACTCATTCATTTCATTCCGTCGAACATCCCAAACTCCTTGCCATGACAAGCCATCCGATCCAATCCTTCCTTTTGCTTTGCCTATGCCCACTTTCACCCAACCCTGCAAATCCAATGTGTTTCTAAACTTTCTCTTACAATCTTTTTTTTTCTCTGAACAGGAAAAGCAAAAAAGAAAAGAAGAAAGAATGAATGGGTTTTAGACGCGGAGGCTTGGAGCGACCTTATTATCCCATTAGATCCCAGCCATGAATATCTCAAGTCTTCATTTCTCCCCCGTCCGTCACAAATGACCTCTCCATACCAATTTCCCTCCCGTCGATTTACATTCCTTGTGCTTGTGCTCCATGATGTATTGTCAACCTCCCTCAATTCCCCACACCCGCTCCTACTTACCATTTTTTTCATCTTCGGAGAACAAGAAAAAATAAATTCGTTTTTACATATTTCTTCAGATTTTTATCCGTTTGTTCTAAAAAAATCTTTTAAGGGCGACCACCCCATGCGAAGGACGACGGGAGTTTGAAGCGGCGCCATTATTCACTTTACTTTCACCGGGCAGGAATTTTATGGGGGAACTACTATATTCATGTCATTCGAATTCATACGTACATAGCATTTGCTTACATACATTTCTCACTTATCATTCTACCGGTCTCTGCTTCAACCCTGCCAGCCCATGTGGAATCGATTCTCGTCTGTCCCAAATAAATGTCTTGGACGAAAAAAGAAAAAAAAATACTAGTACTGGAAAAGACCTACAACTTCAAATGCTCACTCATTCGTTCCCGACTTCTAGTCACATTCCTCATTCCTGACAGTGTGCATGGGTGTACTGCCAGTATTCTTACTACTACTTCCTTTCGTCCTCGTTTCGTTTTTTTCTGTATATTTTTAGTGTACTGCGGTTTCAATCTCTTCATCTCAATCATTCCTTGCTTTTCCCTTGTCAACCCCCCATACAAACCGGGAAGGTACTCTTCGTCTCTGTCCCATTTCTACTTCCTGTCAATGCACCCCGCCAAAAGCTTGGGGTTATTCAGTTTATCAATGAAATCATTCCCTGGAAGAGAAACATGTTCTCCTCGGCAGTCACTCCGCCACGACACTCAGCAATGAAGCGCTCGTAGTTTACAGAGTACTGAAATTCAACCTAGGGAAGAGTTTTCCTTGAATATCTCTTAAATCCGTTTCTTCTCTGTGGTGTACTAGTACTTGGAACTATGGAAAAAGCTCACGATCTTGAAGGCCTTTAACGACAAATCAGCACAAGGTCGATTTGCAAGCCTCAGAAAAGGCACGGACCTTCTCGCACAAATTAATTGGCATTCATAAAAATATACATAATTTTTCTGTCGCGGTCATTCCACAGAAATCGGACTTGATTTCGCCTGTGTGGTAGTTTGATTATTTTATTCTTCAGTTTGCCACCTTAATTACCGACCTAAAATATTCTCCGTGTCGTATCTGTGGAGTTGATCAATCACGGGCGCCGAAGATTATTGGTACAGACGGGATTCCGTGTACTAGTACCATCTAGAAAATCGACAGAGTCCCCAACATCAGTTGAATAGGCCCGAACAAGCCAAATAAGAAGTGTATTTTTTTATTGGATTTGATACGTATTTAAGTCATCAACTCCATACCTCATAAGCTCATAAGCGACAAAAAAAGCCAGATTGAACCATCAGGGAGTGTAGTTGATTCCGGCTTAATTAGACTAAATTAGTCCTAATTTGATGAATTATTGCGTCACTTGATTTGGATTAGTTAGTCAGTTAGTTAATTTCTTTTATTACGGTCAAGAATTTCAGTTCGCACTGTTGTCAACATACGGACCCGGCTTTGAGCCATCAGAAGAAACAAAGGACAGAATATATACACAGAAACCTTAACTAATGAGTAAATTGTAAATAGGATCATTTCAAATTCTGAATTTCGTACATACACATGAGTTATAAATACATTAATACACAAAGGATTAATTAAGTGAATTTGGCGAATCAGTAAACCATAATCATTATCCATAAGACATGCCATTTTGTTTCAAAGTAGGACACGGATAACATTTAAAATTAGCCTTTATCATTAAATAATTGTAAAACAATTTTTAAGAAATCACCCATTAATGCCTGCTCGTCAATCTGAATCCTACAATTTTTAACATGTACATACTTATATAGAATTTTAAGAATTTTTACCAAAAACTTACTGCTAGAATCATTGATCACAACAGGAGAAATTGTGGAAGTATAGTACGTATCAACTGGGTTGAGCATTTACGAAGAAAAAAAGCATCTTCGGAAGAGGTGGTCAATTTAGAATTTAGAGTCTGTTTAGCTCTTGTCAATCACTTATTATAAAGTATGTTTGTAACTAGGGTTGGCGCGATGCTGCTGGCTCACGTGTAAGCTCTGGGCGGTACTGTACTGGGGGTGCAGAGTATAGTCTAGCCTTACACACTGCGTGCCCTCCCTACGTCGGAGTCAGAGTCCGGGGCAATTTGATTTAGATCGGATCAGAGCGAAGTCTGTGACAAGACCCAAAGGGTGAAAGTAGCCGGACTTTAAACTCTCAATGTTGTTTTTTTTTATAAAGTTTGTTTGTTTGTTTCTTCATTAACGTGATATTTCAACGCAGTCACACATACAAGTACGCTCATTGACTGTCTTATTATGAAAACACTTGAAGATATCGCCGTGATTTATTTCTCAGGTGATTCTAAAAGCGATTTTTGTCTATTTGAAATTTGAAAAATTGATTGGTAAATTTTTGGATTTGTACTTGAAGGAAAAGCGTGTGTAGACCAGTGTAGACAAGAATTCCTACGAATTAGCATTTATTGCGTTTCATTGCCTGAAACGGATAAGATGTCGAAGAAAAATTTGTTGTTCTCTTGTTGGAGCATAGGCGATTAGTGTTGTGGACAGTCGATTTTACAGACAACCCTCGTGACAGACGGTATTGTATTGTCGAGGTGTTGTTTCCCATGTGGCCTATGGAAGATACCTTTAATAGTAAGGGGAAACTCAGGTCGAAGAGTCCAGCCTTCAGCAACCGCCAGACATTGTTAATCCATCGAACCTTCCGCATAGCGAAACAATAAGGGGATGCCTAGCTATGACCACGGGATGCATAATAAATCTACATGAATAAATGACGAATCCACGAACCGGAATCCCTTCAAAAATTGGACACTGTTAGATCTGTGCCTGTGCAGGCAGTAAATTAGGCCGAATTCAAATCACCAATCATTATTATGTACTCTCCAACACTCATGTCTTGTTGTCTTTGCTCTCATGCGACATTCTACTACAACCATTACTATCCCTTTGTTGGACGTCCTTACAAAGTTTGCTATTATAGAAGGGTAAAGTCTGAGTAATAATACATCTATTATTTGTTCCTCGGACTCCGGACTACGACCGGATACTGCCACAGTTCTTTGGATTCCTATTCATCACCCTACAATCAGACTGCATGACAGCCAATTCACTTGTTCTACTTCCTTTCTTCACTATATTCATTTTGTCTCTCCTGTACTTGGGCAAATTTGAAACTCTCTTCTACTGTGTCAATGCCACGGGCCAGGATGGTTGAGGATATTTATCCAGACCTGGTCTGGGAATTCGAGTGCGGAATAGAACCTCTTGAACACTATACATACATATATAGCTAGGTTTGCACAACTACGCTTAACTAGACCAACTTATTGAAATGCGAAAATCCTGTCCATTTTGAAGTAAGGGTGGTTAGACTCAGCTTAGAGCTAATGTTGTGCAAATTCCAATGAGGCAGGAAAGCCTTGAGTTTCCACGTGATGTGAAATATTGTTGCCCATGTAATAGATAAAGCGTCAGCGTACGTTCAGAACATCACTTATCGATTTCGCCATTTGGTTACAGGGAGAGGCAAGGCAGTGAGGTAGGACACATTGCCTTACGGCGGCGTACGGTGTCATTGGTGTTTAGTGAAATTCAGGCAAGACCCTTCAACTAAAATTCTAACAAAGAGACCATTTTGAGCAAAAAAAGGCGGATCAATTCGAAAACTATCATGACATCAAGTGTCGTATGCACAAGTATTACCGATATACCTAAATTTTGGCTTATCAAAAAATATCCAACCCTGAAATGATCACCCACAAAACCTCCACAAAAACTATTGCTAGTAAATAGTAATCAGAAAATACTTCTCGCTCATGAAACCTTCATATTCGTGAAAAGTTTAACCCTTTTAGAGTTATCCAAATCGTACAAAAAAAAGTGGGTTCCTTGTAAGAGCTGGAAGCGTTGCACTTTGTTGTCGAGAGCCTGAAGTATTACGAACCAGATTAGGAGTTGTTAGAATGGAATGACGGACAAAGCGTCCGGTCCACATCAGATCACCTCGTACACTACACTAAACCGAGTAGTCCACGAGAAGATACATTTAATGCGATGATGTCAGGGTTTGGTTCACTGGGCGTTGACACTTCACACACCCTCACTAAACCGCATCAACACTTGCATCTTTCCACATAGAAGGAAAGTGAAGGCTTCACGAGGACTTTCACCACCTACTACTTTCACCCGGCTACTTTCACCAGCAACAATGTGTGTGGAATGTAACTTGAGTACTCTGCCAGTCACGCATTCCCAGGACAAGTAATACTGTGTGAACTAATGCGAAACCTGCCAACCCCGAGATGTGTTGGGATTCTCACACTCTCTCGCAGCAAGGACAAGCGTACAAATATAATGTGGTCATTTTAACTCCACAATTTGTTCTTGATCAATTTTTGGTTCTTCAACTTTTCTTCACTTGTAGACGCTTTCTCCAGAAAAAATAAAATTTTTAACGTCTTTACTAAAAATCCTTTTGAATCTGCATGCTTCAAGTTTGTATCTATCGACATCAACGTATCGAATTTTGAATTCTAAAATAGTTTGGGTGGCTTCGGGTTATCGGGTTTTTGGTAAATCATTTTAAAACATTGAGAACCAACTTTAAAAAATTCGGGCCAATCACAATCAAAGCGAAACAATGGTGGTAAATATTATAGGAATTGAAGCGCTAGAGTTTATTAAACTAAAACGCTACCTGCAACGAGGCAATGATGGCAAAGGATATTTCTCTATTTGGAATTTAGTCTCTGGACCCACGCGGGCTATAACCGGTACGGTTTTTAAAACAAAGAAAAGTTTTAATAAGCGGTCAATAATATTTTATAAGGCATAACTCGCTACTACTCTTCTACTATCTAACTACTCCAGTGAAGTAGGCCCTCCTAAGCAGAAAGCGAGTTGCACAAAAGAGTGTACCTTCCGCTTTGAAGCTGTCACGGATCACTTTGAAAGGCAATATTGAATTATTCTGACAAAGTACATTCATCATCTTGTAAGTATGTTCCATTATTAGATACACCTACACGAACACCATTCAATGCACATTTCATAATTTGAAATATTCATCCGAATGTGCGAACTGCTTGATATCCGCATAAACTGAGCACCTTCGCAGAAAATAGACTATAACCGTTCAACCAGAATTGGAATTGGACTAACGTATAGAGTACCACAAAATAAGTTTTGTCCACCACATTTTGCCTCTCCCGTCATCCTACTTATTTGTCACCAATTAATTATTAATTGCCTGTGACGCATGAAAGACACTGAGTTAATTCAAACTAAATGTACGTAGTAGGTAGTCAATTCATCTAGAATAATTGGTACTGTAAGTTTAGTAAGTAGGTAAGATAGGAATAAAGTGCAGATAACAAATCTATTTCCGACCTACTTCTATTCATCAATCCGACCAAAACCAATCTAATGGTAAGGGATTGTTTTTTAGTTTTTTCATAGTGAAAATTCGAGAGTGAATTTTCTCTGTACTCTGTGGAAAGGGAACGTTGTGTCAATTTCACTTATTCTTTGCATCATTCAGATTCAATTCAAACAGCAATAATGTCATTCTTAGAATACCGAACTCGTTTTAATTTTCACAGTGATCTCAAACTTGAAATCACTCCCTTCTCAGAAAGTGAATCTTGTGAAATGACAATCGCAAGGAAACATGTCTGTATCAATAAGAATATCGAAGTCTGTCCGGAATGCAAAGCGATCAACTAGCATACCAAGGTAGGTGCAAATACATTTAACGAAGGCACGACCACAACAACAAAAACAAGGATTAAGTATAAAAGCACCTTGTCAAAGAATAACAACATTATAAATAGAAGAGTTACAGTGACATTTGAGGTGAAAGTAGAGTGAACGGAAGAATGGTCATTTATAGGTCTTCAGGGTCCAGAAAATCAAAATACTAATTGAACAACAATAGTATGGCCCGTCATTTGTATTTCAGTAATATTGAATTATTGGCCGCCAAATGGAGTTGAGTGTGGCACTGATGCTACTAAACAGGGGCTATACACCCTCCTAAATTAACGTGATCGCAAATGATGGGGTCGTCAAAATTCTGATACACCCTAAGTTGAGGTTATTCCGTGCTGTCACCGCCACTCGAAGGACATACGCGAAGGGAAGATGATATGGGCTCGACTCTTCGTTTGGGTAAAAAGGAGAACAGCATGGGATTTTGACTAAGGATCTCTATTAGAGGAAATGATTGATGCATGGAAGCAGAGACGAAGGATGACAGTCCACGGGCACTTCCCATGGAACCTTGTTAGGAGTCAGCAGTGAGTAAAAGCACAAGTGGTTCCTTTTCCTTGCTTTCACTCCATACCTTGTTGCGGAATGGATGATCCTAGAGCAAAATCCTAGGACCTAGGACTGACTACCATTCTCCCTGACATGGTTAAAGTACACAAATACACATACATACACATACACCGAAAAACTACTTGAAGACGGGAGCATGGGCCGTGAAATATTACCATTCCATCCTTCCTTTTTGCTCCCACATTCACAAACACACATGAGGACATGACTATGCAGTACCAGCCAGTGGAAGTGAAGGAGTTATCTTGAGCCCAACGCCAAATACACTCAAAATCTGACTCTCAATAGAAAGACCTCCTGAACTCTAGTCTCTAAATTGACTCGAGTGAATGGATAATCAGGTTATCCTTTCACATTCCGTATAATTCAAATACATATAGAGAGAAAGTCAAGGCAAGGTGCCTATCTGACTTTTCGCAGACCGGAGAAAGTTCTTGTAAGTATTAATACATATGTATAATATTAGCCCATTGAGGTATCTGTGCTCAACTAACCTAACGTCAGGACATTAGGTTTAGTCAGGTGTAAATTTAGGTCATTAGGATTATGGAGTGAAACCACGCGGGTGTTCTTCTTCCTGAGAATGTAATCTTGACAAACTTGAGAAAGGGATAGAGGACTGGCTCTCACTTACTTTTCAGAGATTTGATGAATGAGGACAAGGTGTCAGAAATTACACCAATGCAATGCTTCGTACCTGTCATCATACGACACTCAAATTTGTATAAACTTATAAGTGGAGTGGTTTCTGAGAGAGTCAAAGTAAGTCCCGCCAACTAATCCCTGCTTTGTCCAAAGTAAAGTTTAAGTCAGGACGCATGGATGAATGAATGAGGGGCGAAATGGAGTTAACCAAGATAACTAGTTTAAGCTCTTAATTGACTTACACATTCGAATCAAGTACTTTATAATAATGCAATTTTAGCTTAATTAACAACTCCCGAAAGCAAAGGAACGATGTGGCTGTAGCTGTTACGTCCTTCGCATAGTAGGGTTTTCTACGAAAATCTGGGTTAGTTTGACTAGGCGTTTCGCTCCTTGTCGTGCCTGATGATTGTGTATAATCTACAGGGTGGCCCACAACCCCTCGCTACAATCTAAGATTTACAGTAATGAGCAAGTTATCACGCAAATCGTTTGCGCAGCTCGATGGACTTGGTGTAAAATAACTCAGACAACTCAACTCAGAAAAGATATAGAGGTATTGAATTAATTTCGCTCAAAATAATTGGTCGATGGACTGACTGACATACTATTACCTTATTAGATCCGAGGTGGAATCTCGGGAAATTGTGCCTTCTTTTTTCTGGTTTGGCATTGACGTTAGGGTCTAGGACATTTTGAACCACCCTATACTATAATGTTTCCTGCTGGCGACTTGAATAGTAACGGGTTAACGAACAAAGAATTCTCATCAACGCAATGCAAATCCTTTAGAATGTCCAAGTCAATGTAGTGTGAATTTAAGGACATTAGAGGACAAGGAAACTACAAAGTTAGTATAAGTGTCACGGAAAAATTATCAAATTAAACTCGACGACATTGTAGCCCACGCAGAAATGTGAACATTAGGTTGAAAGAGAATGGGAAAGCACAGATTTGCATGCAAATGAATGCTAAAAATCAAGTAAAGAATTTAACATGAAGCCTCTAAGAACTCTTAAAGCCTCAAGGAATTTTATGCTTAAGTTCTCTCATTCAATTTGACTGTCTAACCTACAGTCCCCGACGTAGATGATATATCTTCCATGTTTATGATAGTCGTTGAGGCTTAGTTACATTATATTACCGAGTACGGCTTCAACTTTCAGAAAATAGATCCTATACATAAAATACATTTTTCGAGACTCAAAGTAAAAAAAAAAAATATTTCATAATTTTGCTTCCATGTACTTTTCTTTTAATTATGTTTTGTGCTCGTCATAGATTCACTTTTCTTCATTACTAAAATTTTGGGTTTTGAATTAGGCGTCGGCTTAGCAATTGAATATGATCCGTACTGATCTTTCCTAATTTTTTGTGGCTTACTAATAGGACAGAGTGTGAATGATTAGAATATTAGTGAACCTATTGAGTATTCGCCGCAATCGGTGTAATCAGGCTTTCATTCTTGCGCTTGACAGATTAGATTGCACTTAAGCACTCGCACTGCTTATATTGAATTAAGACAATCAAATTATACGATATGAATAGTCCGAAATTGTGTCAAATGTGTCAATTGTGTGAAATTATTTTAATTGCTGCATGATAATTGCAGGAACTTATTGATGTTAGCGAGCAAGTGCAGACGGTAATGCTGTTTCCTGATTTCATTTTACACGACAAAGCCATTACTGTTTACAGCCGCCACACGATCTTCTCTCTCTTTGTGTAAATATTCTTCACAATCTGATCGGTAATTATGTTTAGGCGATTGTTTTATTCCGAAAGGAGAAGTAGGTGGTCGAGCTCGCACTTGCAAATTTGACGTAATGGCTGCAATTATAACCCCCCGATGAATTCAAATATAGTTATCTCAAATTCCTAACCTCTGTGGTGTTTTAATTGCGCACGGGTAGCTCTTTCCATCGAGAAAGGAGGCCTAGTACCATCTTTTACTAAATAAAATATGTTTAGCTACCTCGGGCCATAATACCTTCACAACTTAGTCAATACAGGCAGAAAATACATACGTCGTGAATTTTAAGTCATTGTATTTCGGATAATTCAACTGGAATTAGATTAATTCAGGAGTTCGTATTAACAGGAGAAATTCGGTTTTAATTAGCTTAATGCGTACCAAATTGAGAGAAGATAAACTTTCACTGCTTGGTTTGGAAGCTACCAAAGTTTTTGTGGCAAAATCATTTTTAGCTCCATTCGGCTAGTTCATCATAAATAATTTTTGTAGAAACGGTCAACCCAATTACGGAATGGAGGTGGAGAGGGAATTTCACAGTGACAAGTAAAGACGAAAACGTGAAGTGATATTAAATCCATGGTACTGCTCAAGTTTGGCAGTGGGCAGAGTCATGGTTAGAGTTAATGACAGGAACTCAACCAAAAATGACAAGTCTGGACAGCCTATCAGATTCTGAAGGCTTGTCTAGACCTGAACTAGTCCATGTCTAGACTGTATTATACATAGTTAACTAAATGTATTGTTTACTGTTCACTGCTTACTTGACATTCGTACGTCCCCGAATCTCTTACTTGGACGTACTCAATCAAAAGTGTCCACTCGTCAGACCCATCAACATGTTTGATTTTAAATCTATCATCATTAGTATAAACGGTTCTGCCTGAAGTTAGAATGTGCCAGTCTCTACGTCGTATCCACGATACCTGTAAGCAAAAGAAATTGTAATTTAGTAATCATATTGATTCATAACCAAATCATTTTTGCCCGAAAAGGAGAGAGAGTTGTGTTACACCATCGTACAACTCGTACTGGAAAAAATATATTCAAAATTGCTTTTGCATTCTCGGTGCAGTTCGATTTGACTCTGACCCAATTTTTTTCCTGATGGAGATAAGTAGTAAATCTAGCCGGAGCCAAAGTATTGGATAAATATTATATACAAGAAGGTTCAAAACAGTTTACCCCACACCCCATCCCACAGCCGGATCTGGAGTTTAGCGGATAATGAATACATGCTAATTTTGTCGAGACTTCATTGCGAAATTTACAAAAGTATGGGTTAAGCCGTCGACAAATTTCAACCTCATATAAAAATGACCCGGAGAGATTTAGAAGAGGTCATGTAATCCTGGCTTAAAAATACCGTGTCGGCGCTGGGATGTTGGATTGTTGTGGCATAGTGATGATATATGTACCGCCATAGTACTTTGCTAACCGAGGGTTTGATCCCTTTAGCATACAATGTGGTGGTTCATGTACTCTGACTCTGTGAGGCTTTACTTTCCAATTGCAGTCTTTCATGCTAGTACTTCCGCTAAGCACCTAAGGTAAAACACCCAAATATCATCAAACGAAACCGTGTTGTAGTCGCAGTGTCAACTGATGGGTTGGGTATATTATAAAAACTTACTAAATCATAGATAAGATCCTTTGTAAAATGTATATCCATTTCTTATTGTGACCGTTGTTCTAGCCTTTAAAATATTATGGACCACCCTGTACAGTGTAGTATGTGTGATACTTTTTTCTACAGAAATAGTTCCACAAATGCGGAGAAGATGACTAATGGGGATGAGATTCAAGAGATGATTTGGTTGGAAATTGTGTCGGTCTGTACTTGTCTAAATTTTGAATTCTAGACTAGTATCTTGATGGGATTTATGAGTTTGTAAGGATTCAATGTCTAGGGTGATGGTGGTAGTGCACAAAAGGATTCATGGAGCTTTCAAAATTCCCAAGATAAGGGCGCTTGGTACAAATAAGGTACAAGTAGAAATGTGGAGGCGGAATATTATAAGTATGGTAAGTAAGTTGGTTCTGGCGTTGCTCCGATTGAGGAAGGATAAAGGCGGTATATAAGAGGAGATCCCCATTGTTGGAAAATATTACATAAAATATATCAGAGATATTGTTCAAAGACAAGCACTTGGAAAACATGAAAGGGAAGCTTTTTACATATTTCATTCCTCCGGACTCTTAGGACGGGGAAAGGCTGGTTTTCTCGTACAAGAAAAAGCAAGAGAAAGTAGAATCCCAGTACCAGTGTCCCCGTCGACGTCGTGGGCGAGGAAAGAAAAGAGATGAGTTCCATGCAAAAACAGAATTGTTGAAACCGAGATAATAAAGTCAAGTCCCTGGATAACTGGGCCTTAGTTTATGAAACATGAAGGTGGTTCACATAATGTCGGCTGCCTTTCCCTCTTAGTTGGATAGGTTAGCCCCGTATCCTATTATTCCTTACCCTGTGTAACCCATATTCTAAATTTTATATATTTCGTGGAAAAACTACATTTTCTCTCGCCCCTGGAACGAGAATCATTTCATTTCCCACATGAAAAGAAACACTCATTGTTAGTGGCGGCGGATGCTCAGCGTATCCCTGTTGGAGGGGTATGCGTCTCCATGAATTCAACATTCGCCAGTGTCAGACAAAATTTTGATTTCTTCAATCCCTGTGTGATTCACATTTGAATTTTAAAAAAAATTATGTGTGGTACATGTACCTTATAAACGAAGTAAGGTTTCTCTGGGTAGCCTTGATGTAAGAAAACATTGAATATGAATGTTAGGCCGATTTTGAAATAGTTAAAGACTATTGTAATAATACATTGTAGGATTATGATGAAAAGGGAAGTTAAAAGCGAGAATTTTGAGTGGAAAATTCTACTGCAAAAGCTCCAGTTCATCAATATGCTCAAGGTTCTAAAAAATCGTTCCAGGCTCCAAGTTATAACTTCTCAGAAAAACTTCTGTATATTCTACTGGCAAATTATTCAAAGGCATTTTACGTCCGTCTCTTTGCAACCCAAACCTAATCCGAGGCACTACCTTTATTATACAAGTTCAGACTTTACAATTTTGCATCCAGGAACTCATTACGGACTTTTACAAGGAATTTAGAGTCTTTTACTTTCATCCAGGGAATCTCGTGCAGTACGGCATACACCAGGGAGCTAACAGCAGTCGACAGCAAAACCCGCACTGCACTATTAAGTATAAAATTACGCGGTAAAAAGTCTTCAACGCCTTCTTTCGTACAAGTCCCAAATACTTGGTCTTGCTAAACTTTTCCGTTACTGAATTTCTTAATTAGACGTCAGAAAACCCAATTTTAATTATTAACGGGTGTCACTCAAAAATCGAAATAGTCTGATTACAAATTAAAAATCGTCTCGCGGTTCGTCAGCAGACTCCTTTCCTTGCAGATTATATGTTCATTTGTTTCTTTATTAATGTGCTATATCAGAGCAGCGAGGGCGCCGCAGTACCTTTTTACATTTCTTTTTCGAGAATTTCAATTCGTCTAATCTAGGATAGGTCAAAATCAGCCAGCCTGCTAGAGATTTGTCCCGCGTAACCCAGCCTAAATAGCTGGATTGCAATTAAATTAGGCGACCAAGAAGGGACAAATAAACTAAATAAATTCTTTATGAGGTGCGGGATGACAAATATAGAAAACCGGAAATGCTATCATTCGATCGTTTTTAACTCGAATTTGAATTGCAAATTGCGGTTACGGTTGGCAACTCTGCTATCTGCTTTGCACCGTCAGTCCAAGAAATAATCCCATAAGGGAAATTATTATATGTTAAGGCCAAATGCAATATTTCGGAATACGAAAGTACATTCAGGGAATGCCAGATTGGGATTCTTACATCAAGACCGTAACAGAAATATTATTTGTAATTTTTGCAAACATTAAACAAAATGTCTTTTCCAAAGACTTCTCGGAAAAGAGTAGAGTAGTTACTCACGAAGTCAGTAAACACGTTCTCCATTGAAGTATAAATTTAATTTAACACGCACACACTGGGGGTTCTACTCTGGACTTGTCGTTCAATTAAATTTGAAGTGAGTTCAAAGGAATAAATACTAGCATTTTATTTCACTAGTATTTGTCCAGTAATTTTATCAGCGGTAGAGATATGTGAAATCAATCCTGTATGCCCTAAATTTTAAAGTTGGGGACATGCAGCGATGCAGCTGTCAGCTTGGGTGACAACGACGGAAAGAATTGGATGGAGTGGAAAAAAGTCGATGAAGAAAGTCTTGGCAAGTAATGTAAGTAGTAGAGGATGCAATACGAATTTGAATAGAATGTGTGAATAGGAAGATATTGCTACAAGGAATGAGTGTGGCGGTGACCCGTTTCCGTGTTCTTAAAACTATTAGGGATGACTCAAATGTGATTAATACGTAGCTCGGAGGTTGAGACACATGTTTGTCAAGATTGGGAAGTCTACTGCATAAAGAAATACGGAGCGAGAGCAGAAAGACTTTTCCTTGCCGCATCAGGAAATCTGTTTTAATTAGTCCAAAGACATGCAAGGACTCCGGAAACAAGGAAGTGAAGCCCCAGCCCGGTATGTCCAGGTTTTCCGAAAGACTCAGCTCAGCACTTTTTGAGTATTTGCACGCACAGCAAACACACTTTAAGAGAGAGGACTTTCTTATGGAACTCTGTGTTGCTAGAATGTAGTGCCCTGAGTCCTGATAGACAATCGTTACGTCGTATGACATGCCTTGTTAGCAATAGCGAATGAACTAATCTTCACTATAAATCACAGCCAATGACTGGGTTCCAATATCTGCTCGCCACCTCGCGCACGAAAGTTGGCAGCGCTCATATCATCAAACAATCTGGTAACGATTTCCCCACCTTTGACTACCAGAGAAATATTTTCCCGAATATTGCTAGAGCAAGATTTCTATAAACTCATTAATTATGTAATTATGTTATATTTTCCCTGAAAGGTCTGAATTAAAAATTGATAGTGTTATGGACAGGAAACTGCGTACGTCTACTCCATAATGAGGATTCGATCCTTTGGACCGACAATCTCAAACTCAGAGGCAACACCGTTTGACAGGTTATTAGGTTGCAAGCATGCCGCATGGTGGTCGCTGTACAGAAGTTTTTCTCGTCCGAGTCATTTTCGTTCTTCGGGACCTTCCGTGGAAATGGAAATTCAAATTATTCGTATAAGGCTTCAAGTGACTTTCAGCCAGTAGTAGCCGCACAATTTTACACCAACAAATTTTGGATTCGAACAAAGAACCGAGCAATACTGCGCATAATATGGAACAACTCGACAAATAAAATTTGCATGCAATTTGTAAAAGTTCAAGGTTGAATAAAAACTGTTTATATTAAACAGAATGTTGATTTGAAAGGAAAGGACAAAGGTTTCACTGAGGGTGGAACGGCTGAGGAATAAAAATGAAGTGACTGCTCTTGTACATTGTTTCGTTCGTTTCGTCCGGAAAGAAATAACCAAGTGTACATGTGAAATGTTTGTTCAAATTCATAACACACTGAATGCGTTATGTTTATGTCCTTGCATGTAAAGCTTTAGAGAGAGAAAGAGAGACTCAAAGGGATAACTTGGGGTTCAATATAGAAAGAATTCCCGGACATTGCAGTGGAAGTCTATTTCGTTTATAGGAATGGGAATGGCAATGTGTCTTGAGTGTAAGGAACTAAGACTCCAGAGAAAGTTCCCTTCAATCGACGCCTTTTCCTTTGCCTTTTCGCTAAGAATCTGAGGCGTCAGTCCGTGTGACTGGAGAGTGTGAGAGAACGATTTATTAATTCATTCCACCAGTCTTGACTTTACTCTTTTGCTTTCTTTTTCTCCCACGACGACGACGAAGTCAGTCGTCGCACTCACACTCCACGTATTTATCAGTTAAGAGCACACAACTAAAAATGGGGAAAGTTGTAGTTTCTTGGGCCTGAGAATCTCAGCTGACTTCCTTTGCCATGCCATGCCATTCCTACCAAAAACTTCCAATGCCATCTTAAATATGTCATTCACAAGTTTTATTAACGAAGAGAACTAATTGTGTTTATTGTTCAATTAGTCTCAAAGTTTTCCAGACAGAAAGGCATAAAATTACTACTTCAAGACTTTTGAATCTCATTTATCATAGTTTAGTTGGAAGACTGACTTAAAATTTGAGAAAATTTTAGTGGAAAGCTCATGTCTGGGGATTAATTAATAATTGGGAGCGAATAACCGTTATTCTTCGAATGAGTCATCCAAACTCCTATTTCACTCTGCGCCGATAAATATTATTTCAATAGTTCAAAAGACATTTTTCTTTAACTCCTTGCAGTTAATTAGTACTAGTCGAAAGTCAAGAAGGAATTTGATGAGGAACAAGTATTTTATAATCGACTCGAAGCACTTTGTAAGTTTAAATAAAATGGGCAATAATGACGATTTCAAACGACACCTGGTTCCACATGCGAAAAAGAAGCCAACTGGTTTAAGCACTTCATAAGTTTCTTTAGTTAGTTTTCGCTGGAGGTGGGTTATTTGTTCTAATCAACGTGCCTGCTTAAGTGCACTCACGTAGAGTCTAGTCTCGGTATGCTCAATGTTTGCCCGCGATAAAATTCATTACAATTTGCTCAATATTTAGTTATAGGAAAATGTGATTCCACACCAAACTGTGCTACAACCGTCTAGCCCTTAACTCAAACTGTTCAATCTGTTTCGAGATTCCAGCTCTGGTTGACTCCAATATTCATATTCATAAAATACATTAGAATCTTTCTCTTTTCTTGGATCAATACTGCGTTGAAGGAAATCCCAAGCCGTTTGGCGAACTCGGTTCAGATCAGAATAATAACGCATATAATGTCAATGTCATTTAGTAGAGACCTGTATGTGAAAATAATCGATGCAACGAACAATGCTTTTCAAACCTTGCGAAACTGGGGAACTTTCTATACTAGACCCATTCTCTCGGCAAATGTAATTCAAGAGCAAATAAACGAATATTTAATTACTTCCACATTTCATCCAGATTTCCCGATAACAACCCACTATTAATCAACTTATGCGTCTCATGAATTTTCATTTTTCACGAGCTCCCATAGTCCTCACCAAAAATATACCATTTCACAATTTTGGCTTTACGGAACTCGGATCCATGGAACGAGAGGATTTCTTTATTCAGGAAATTATTTTTGTTTCCTGGAAACAGGAATGCGTGGACTGCATTGCAGTTTTGCCGCTTCCCACCCAGTAAAGGAACATAATAATTAGATGACTTCTAGGAGTCCGCTGCGTTCGGTTACAAGGGGGAGTTTAGGAATATTCCAATGCACTCCTACTGTTTAGAAAGAACATGCCGGCAGCCAAAGGATAGGCGGCGATGAAAGCACAATCACCTTCACTAATGCAAAAAGATACATTCTTGAGGTGTTGGATGAATTTGTGTGAGGCAAATATTATCCTGAACATTTCTAGCAAGATTACATCCAACCTCAGGTAGTAAAAATGACATTTCAAAACCAAATCCCGATGAATTAAACTTTAACTTCCTCTTTTTGGTTTGGACTTTATCCACTGGGGTTTATACTCTGGTCTTCTATCAATCCTTAGATATGCAATCACTGAATTCGAATTCATATATCACACATTATTTCTCAAATGATGGCGTATTTCATAAATATTGGCGTCTACTTCTACGAGGGAGAAACTACCAAATTTAACCAGAGCCAAGACAGCGTAGTGGTCGGTGTTCCAGTCCTCTATTCTGTTGGTACGGGGTTCGATCCCCGGGCTTGG
>JAQFYE010000278.1:0-42737 GCA_034694305.1 Protaphorura glebata | reverse complement strand
AACCGCGGCCCTCATTTTTTTCCTAGTCCACTGAATAGGGATTATTAGTTGTCGGCGAAATATTCGGTTAGAAATTCAGTCCACAACACAAGGGGTAATGAAAGAGCGTTATACTGCATTATCTCTTAATTCAGTTCAATACAAGTAAAATGCGGCTTCCAGGGGACTTCTGGGTTAACAAAAATTTTCTCAGTATTAAGATCGTAAACCGTTGCACTCTAATTTCATTCCACACCTTGAACACAAAACCAGTTTCTTGATCGGGAACTTCTTCAGGTAACCCATGTAGTTCCGAGAATAAGTCGGATCACGGTGGAGACAAATTATTTCAAATGCTCATCGTTGCGAAATTCCACGTAGCCCGTAACAATTTGCATTTATTTGCATAATAAATAATATGGTGTCGTATGGCACTGCAGCATTATTTTTATCCTTTCAAACCACATTCAGCTTAATGAAACTATTTATTAAAGGATTTGTATTGAGATGCAATGCAACCACTTAAAGAATCTGACGTATAAATTAGCGTAAAGATAAGTGTAATTGAACGTAATCATAATACTCGGAACGATAGTCAAGATGAAAGGAGTAACAAGAAGACACCACGTCGAGTAACTCTACATATTTCCCGGAGGGCCATTTATCTCCACGGCGCACATAAATTTTATAATTTATGACTGGGATGCCAAAGCTTTTTTTTTCTTTCAAAAATGCAAAGTCACTTCAATTTCGTCGCATTGCATCTCAGTCAGAAGTTACAAAAACTGTGATCTACGATACGACTTGTACTTGTACTATAGCTGGTTTAAATGCAATCCAGACTAACCCAACCAAAACCGGTTTAAGATAGAACATCTGTGATGTTCGTTTTAATGTGACTGGTCTTAAAAATAAAATTTGTGAACTTGACATTGATACGTACTGTTTTAATTGCATGTACTTAAGTGGTTTTGTTTGGGCAGTACAGAGGATATTGCAGGTTGAATTCGCAAAATGTGCAATACAGAAATACAAAGATATACAATCTTGTCAGAAAATGCAACGGTGATCAATGAGTTTGTCAACGTAAATGTCAATACATTCACAGAAAGAGGCGATAATGAGAAGACACAACAAATAATTTATTCCACGTGTATTTCTAGTGGTAATGTCTAACCGAGACTACGTGTTGAATCCATACATGGAATATTCTAAATACTCTAACCAGAAAACATTCTTCAGTTATATCGCTTCATACCGACATTAAAAGCGGAAAAGTATAGGTAGTAGTTATGAACTAGAAATAAATTTCATAGACGAGATAAAGATACTTCAGATGGTTAACATGAATATTTCACCCATTATGACGGGTTTTAACGCGAAAAGGGTTCTCACTATCCCGGAATTCCAACAATGAAAATGTTACAAGCCTATACGTTGATAATCATTAATAGATCATACTGATCCGCAATTCTATAAATTACCTCGCTTACATGAAATCCAAAGAATCCTGGAATTTGCAAAGTCTCAAAAAAACCTTTCAATGAATTAATGCGAACTAGTTAAGTGAACCTCAGTGCTACGTGAGTCATCCAGGTCGCTTGAATTCTCAGAATTCGAAGGGCTACCTTAAAATAATAGTTTCAATACCCCGAAGGTTGCACTAATGACATTTAAAAATAAAAATCCCACAGGGTTATAGGGTACGGGTACAGGGTATGAATGAACTTGCGTACGCGCTAATGTCCTTGCGTCATTTTCAGGGTAATCGGCTTCGGCCTTTTCAAAGTTAACCTGCCTACAGTACCTGCTATGACAGAAGTGCATGGGTTCGCAATCTGAAGATGAAATGTCGACCCCTTTGACTTCTTTTAGCTTTTATCAATTCGTCACACTGAGCAAAGTACCTACGAAGATTTACGAATGATGTCATTAATAACTCATACTCATGTGAACAATTCGTAAACTACAAGTTTTCGTCTACTTTTTGGCGGTCTTGCCAGAGTGTGTATGTTGAAGTCTCGTCCCGGTGAATGTGATAATTTGCATATTCTCTGCTTCTTAATGCGATTAAAAACCGGTAGAAATGGTTCTACTTGGAAGAACCTTAACCTTACCAGAATCGGGTCCGCACTGGCTACTTTATACAATCAAAAAAAAATATTGGTATGTAAAATAGTAATTTTTCTGCCGTTCATGCATTTTGAGCGAAATCCAAATCGACTACGACATATAAACGATCTCCTATAGTTTTCTAAGATAAGTCTTTCGAAGTTCTTGAGGATGAGGATGACATAACCATTTTCATGGTGGGAAATTAAATTAGAGTATGTGTAGGCATACGAATTATAAACATTTATCTCAATCGGACGTGCTATTCTAAACAGAGAAGAGGTGAGCAGAAGCAGAGTGCATGATCAGATCAGTAAATTAGAATATAAAAACCAGCCAAACAAAACTGTCAACTTCTTTGCTCAAGGAGACTCTTGAGGAGACTAATGTTTGGATGTTTATTTTCAGAGAAAGCCTGACTGTCTCTTCAGTAAAAAACTTAAGAATTAACCCTGTCACAGTCTTGAGATTCATAATAGGTGTAATTGAAATAAATGAACCAATAAATAGACAAACGAGTGAGAAGCATGTCTCTATAGCACAATTGCATTAAAAACTACTATGGACTTGTTATCCAAGCCCAGTTGTGGGATAATATAATTCGGATACCACATTCCTACTCAAATGATGCCTTATCGTTTCTACGAGGGAGAACGCCTCTACGCAGGTTCAGAACTCACATAATCTTGACGAATGAATTCCGGCACTATGGCCGAATTTCCTACCCCGGTAGGACACTGTACCGTTTTATGAAAGCGAAAGTCGGAAAACCCTCAACTTATGCAAGGGAACTTATGCAAGGGTCTGGAGTATACTCCAGAGCGTTCATTTTATCAAAGACACCTCGTGAAAGTGCCTCGAATTGACCACTGGGTGATTCGAACACCTGTTCTGAACCCGATTCGCCATTTGGAGGCCAGGACTCGCACTCTGCGTTACCTACGGGATGGTGGATGAGTAATGTTCCGCGGATATTCGCGAATTCTGAAGAATAAACTACATTTTTTTTTTTTTTTTTTTTAAATTTTTAATGTGTTTTGACGCGTGTAAAACCCACCATAGCCACCCGTGCAAAATAAACTTGTCAAATCTGAAAAAAAAACATTCAAACATGATCTCTTGTACCCGACGGGGTACTACAAAATACAACTAAAGTTTGCAAGTACCGGGTGAATAATTGTCTAGGGAGAAGAATGAAGGACTAAAGAATTTAAAGTTTCCACGGAAAGTTGGAAGAATAACTTGGGATTTAAAAAAGAAGTCTGATTCTGATCATTAGTCAATAGTCACGTTCACAGTTATATGGAAATCTGCCAAATCCTGTAACTTGTCCAAATGATTCAAAAGGAACTTGCCACCACTAAGGCAAATGCAAGATACGAACATAAAAGAGTAGACTTAACAAGAATTACACGATGAGACAAGCTCTGATCTTGAAATATGCTACGACTACATTTGCATCTCCATGACCTTCACATGTACAGATTTGCACTTGGAATCATGTAGTGACAGCGGGACACAAATAAAACACAAAAAACAGTTAATTCAACTTAAATCAAATGTGTCTGGTCCTCAAGGGAAAATTCGGATCAATTTGCACTTCGGATCATCCTCTTTGCATCACGTCCAAAAGAACTGAGCTTAAATCGGGACAGTCAGTACCAATGTACAAATACAAGTTTATTTCCCAGCACGTGCCCATTCATTGTCAAAGGACTCCATATGGTGACAGTTTTATAACCTTTACCGTTAATCGCATAACAATGAATTACAATTTGTATATCATGTGATGATTTCACGGAAGTGCCAGAGAATTTGGCCTTCACTAGAGAATTTCTCAAAATTTTGGAAATCAGTCTGTCAAATTCCAAAATAAAGTATCGCAGGTCAATACAGTCTTGTAAGACTGGCTTTTTTTCAAAATCTGAACGAATGTTGACCTTACTTAATTCCACACCTAGGTTTTTCATAATACCATCGAGTTTCAACAGCATACAAAAAATCGCATGGGTCAAAACGTGAAGAACAATTCGAGGCTTGTTGTCAGAATATGGCAATGAAATAAAAAAAACTTTTGTGGACAAGTTCAATTAGAATTTGGCCGGGTTTGAGTCGAACACCAAGCTTATTGACATCGACCCGCGACGAACGTACCGCACCATGACACTTGTAACCAAACGCCAAATTACCCAGGTATTGTTGAAGCGATACATTGTTGAATCAAATACGCTGAACTAATCTCCATGACAATACAAGCAAATCCACAGGGAAGCCCACACTCCTCTTCACCCGTCGGTCAAATAAATCCCAATTTCATTGTCAAATATCAAATATAATTTCTGTTACAGGCAAAAAGTCAAATCAGGGAACTACAGACAACCAGCTCTGGGAACTTGAACCAATGAAAATCTACGTGTTGTGGGATAGAAAGGTGTGTCATAGTCTCGCAAGACATGTTTCCTAGATTTCTTCGTTACAAAAGAAATTCATGAAACTGGCAGCAGTCTATAATTTGTCACTATGGTCACTGTCGAGACACATTAACCGCTCTTTCACGAACGGCTAGAGAATAGTCCACTCTACGTGATTCCTAGATAGGATTGAATAATCATACTAGCGGGTGTAAATAAAAAAAAATTTGCAACTACGATAATGTGAGGTTGGAATGTAAGACAATCAACAAGCGACCTCAGATCAAATGACAAATGTGACCTGCGACATAAGGATTACGTGTCTCCGCGCGCACGACCCTCATTCACTCTTGCATAGACACAAACTACAAATATAGACATGAATGCACCTGGTGACGATAATGCTAGTATTTATTAGGTAACATTGAATCAAAATGGGACCCAGCCCAGTTGCCCAGTCCTAAAGAGAATCCGAATGAATGAACAGTTGAATGAATGAAATACAATCAAAACTAAGGGAGACGACGGACAGATGTCCGCGCGTCCTTGTTAAAAGTACCCCAAGCCTCAAGCCTCAACTCATTCTCGGGTTACAAGGGTGATTAATTCTTGAATTAAAACAAAAGCGTGCCAGTCTCAGGACCCATTCCAGACCATCTGGCAATTCCACTCCGCACTGTAATTGACAATTTAATACAATAACGAATTACTATAATTCATTCCATGACATAATATTCTCTATATCAGATCTACATTATCTCCCATGTGGTTGTGGTCAATGACCAAAATGACCTCGAAGAAATAAACAAATTATTCGTCTTGTTTTCACAAACTTGGTTGTCTGATTTGTAAAAATAAATTGGCTGTGGAGAAACGTCCACTATAGGGCGAAGTGGCTGAGGTTGAGGTTGAAAATAAGGGTTTAATTGAGAGGAGGAATAAAAGTTTATTTATTGAGCTATTGATCTATTAGTATGTAAATAACACAAGTAGTAGATATATTTAGAAAACAACTTCTTATTTAATAGCGCTAATTAAAAACTGTGCAAAAAATTAATCGGCAAGCACACAGTACAGACTCAGACCGTTGATTTTAATCCTGCCTATTTATCGAAGATAACAAATTCTAAGTCAAAATAAAAATTAATAGTTTAGACTGCCCAGCAATCGAACTTATTAGTCATACGACAGTTAACCAGAAAAAAAAACAGACTTGATTTAATCTCATGAGAAGAGACAATACTTGATTTGCAAATGTAAACAAACCCTTTGTCAAATCATAACACAACAATGAATGATATATCACACATGATGACACGCAACCGAAAGATATCATGCACAGATACAACACTCTCGTACATCACAGGGTGGTGATGACAAATCAAAACGACAAACAAACCATTGGTTGTGCACCCGTAGCTAAAGAAAATAAGTGTTTAATAAAAATTGATATTATTAAACTGCTTCGGCTAAGTTCCCTGTCCTATAAACTCCAATAAAAATACGAGGAAACCACTTTTCACGTAAAAATAGAGCCATGCCAGAAGGTTAAATAATTCCGTCCCTAACTCATGCAAATGTCGTTTTCGATATATAAAATTAGTTTCTCGCTCATCATTTGAAATTTTGTGGAGGTCTCGGTAGATTATAGTTGGAATGTTCCAAAAACGTATCTAACAATGAGCCAAAACTCTAATAGCCCACAAATAAATCAGTCATTTATGTGCATAGGATACTTCCTCTGCGATGTTTCTGACCAGATCTGGGAATTTTTGTTAACAAATATTAAAAATGGAGCGAAATCAGCAACGTATTGCAAAATAGTGGAGCGGTGGAGCCGTGGAGCCGACAAACAAATAGAGGCCAAAGCAGGAAGATTCTATAAACATTGCCAACACTAACGCATTTGATAACTGCTCCAATGTCGCCAAACCGTCCCATACTGATGATAACCTCAGGAAAATACAGCTTTGCAAGATATTTTTTTTTGCAAAAATCTGGAATCATAAGCCTGTCGTATGTACGTAGTACATTTTTTGTATGAACTAGTGAAGTAAAAGGGGTAGTCTATTAAGAACAACCACACAATCCTCTTAACTCTTAACTCTTTTTTCCAGATTGTAGAACAACATACTCGTACGACAGTAGGACTCGTTCTGTTCTGTATGACTCGTTATAATCACACATCCAACTCAAGGCATCATTCAGTCACTTTCTAACCGGGGTTCGGTCAGCATCATCTCCTTTTCTCTGCCAAAAAGACAAAAACTTATCGAAAAGAACTCTAAAAAACTTCAAAAAATAATAAACTGAAAAGAACATTTCTAAGGGTCGTAAAACAATCAATCATTCTTAACAGCAATAAAAGTCAAAATTATTCATGCCAAAAAAATTCAAACAACCTGTTCTCAAATTTCTGAGTATCACAATCTCAGATCACCCAATGTCATTAAAACATTAGTTCGAGTCCAAAAGTTCTTTGACTTGGATTTGAATTAAATTAACCCCATCCACTTTTCTAAGAAGATCGCACCCCAGGGTGGTAAAAACTCACCAAGCCAACAACCACAAGTGAATCAATTGAATTGATTGAAATTCAATTCTATTGAGTGTCAATCTCCTCGTCCCAATTTTTACAGACAACAATACCGGAGAAATCCTTGCAAAAAAAATCTGCACACAAAACTTATTGAACTCACGCGAAGACTTTGACTTTTCTTCGTTTCATGGGTGAAAACTTATTACACAGGCAAAAAAAAATCCAGATAACGTGTAATTTAATATTTTAATTTGTTATTTGTTCGTATACATAAATTCATAACAAAACCGGACAACAATTAATTCAATTCGTGTTCGTGAAGTAAGGAATATTTGCATTACATTAGTACCAGTTTTAATAAGTGGATTTTCCAAATTCCTAAACTAGTTATAATTAATATGCCTGCCTGCACAGTTCTTGGAAAATAAACACGCTGAGTGATTGGTGAAGTGCTTCGTTCGAGTTGGTGTCTGGCCATTGAATTCTTAACTGTAGGAGTTCGTGACCCGTCGGGTCAAGTGTCAAAGCATACAAGGGTTAATTACACACAGATACTACACATGGGCTGATACTGAAACAGTTCACGGAGTGTTCAACAAACTTCATAATCATTTGGTAAGTTTACACTTCAGTCTCTACGCACAATGTCATAATCATAATAATCTATGTGTTAGTGTTATTTGCATAGATGTATGATGAAGTTGTTGCAAATCATAAAAATGTCATGTCATGTTTAGTATTTATGCGAGAAAAAAAGTGTGAAAGATTTGTTAATTAATACGCGTGAATTTATGAAACGACTTCGGCCTATGCAAAATTGAAGGTTAAATTGAAGTTTCTGTTCGATGTTCGATTGCTGATAACCCTACTCATTAGCACGTTTAAAGACCTTTTCAGAGATTTTAGCAAAGTCAAACATTGGACAAAAACCAGCAGCTTTCGTGATTAACAAACATTATCAGAAACTGACATTCGCCAAACCACATAAGTAAATAGTATATTTTCGTATTTTGTCTATCATGGGTAAAATATAGTTGTCTTGAGATAGTACGTCAAAACTCGAATGGAGAGCTGTGCAAAAGGGCAATCAAAACTTTGTCTGCCCTAGGGATCAAACCTCTTACAGTTTCTCAGCGAGACAGAAAGGCACACATGTACATACGTACCACTGTGTAACTGTGTTCTAGACATGAAAAAATTTGGAAAGAATTTTCTGAACTTATTCACAACCTCCACAGGAAAGGTCAAACATTTCACAAAATCCAGCTTTCAGCACTAGTATGAATATTAATAAAAACCAAGACTTGAATTTAATTTGAAATAATGTTAGCCTCAAGAATTTTAAATTTAATTACAATTTCAAAGTTTCTAGTTGATAACATGTTCGAACTCCGTGTAATTAAGGAACGAGACCCGAATTGAGTATCCCTGGGGTCTTCAGGTCTTGCAGTGTAAACACGTTCTCAGTGCATTGTGTGTTACAGGCATGGCCAATTTCTAACAATTTTACCAAATATTTGCAATTCGAAATGATAGTCCCTTAATTTTATTTGTACGAGAAGAATTTGCTGAAAATATGGCATAAAACCACAAATCGTGTAATCCTGTAGGTTTATAAGTCGTCCGATTCCTGCAATATCGTCCAGATCAATGCACTGGTTTTATTTTTAGAATTTGACTTTTGCACACAATTTTGAATCTACAACAAAAATTAAGAATCGCTTAAGTTATATTGTGAGATCAGTGCCGGTTCTCACAGTCCTGATTGGATTTGTCGCCTAGGACATATGCTACTTAACCACGCAAACAGTGTTATACAGTAGAAACTTCCTCGACTATTCACTTTTTAAAAATTTTATGAAAAAGTTCGTCGACCAAATCATTCTGTGAATTCGTGCCATGAATACAGTCACGGTCTCCGCGGAACTCGTGGAACATATAAATATTCTCATCCCATTAATCTAAACAACTGGGAATTTTGACCCGGGTATTTCTGCCACTGAACATTGAATGGACTGAATGCCAGCCTGCCTTTCTCCAACTCGACAAACACGCACAAATCCAAATCGAAGTCTATGAGAAAAAAACTCCACTGTCTTATTCCATCCTCCGTCTATTTTTTTTAACCCGGCTATCTAAATGTAAAAATAGTAGTGATATTTAGGGTGGTTCGTAATATTTTACTGTCAAACTTACAGCCGTTGTTAGAGGGTTACCAGAAAAAGCGAGATATACATTTAGCAAGGATTTTAACCGGAATCTCGTGAACTTTTTCTTCAATTCTAACAATTTCAAGATTTCAACAAAGATCTCCTGAAATAAGAGTAATGAGTCGTGAACCACCCTACATAGTCCTCTTGCCTTGAAAAAATAGTTCCCCGGCCCATTGAATAAATTCAATTTCTTTTTGGGCCCATTGCAATTTATAAACTGCCAGAGAAAAAAAAGAAGATCGGGTGAACAGGGAGCAAATAAAACCAATCGCCACGGAGTGAACTACAAAATAAAACGGTGAAAGTCACGTCGTCCTCAGTACTTGAGGGGATACGTGACATGACTTGGCCCTTATATCACATAACATAACCTTTTTTGGGTTATTTTAGTATAAACCGAGAACCCGGGTGTTTCGTTTCATAGCCTTAACCAACATTGAATGAAAGTATTATACAGGGAACGAATTACGATTACGATACGACTCGCGTATGTTTGTGAATACATCTTATCTTTCTCTCCCAGGGCGCCAGGAAGAGTTACGGTCTGGGGGCGAAGACACGAACCTGGGTGTGAAATTCTTCAAAAGATTTAAGAAATTCCAACCAATCTTAGACATTTATTTTTCGTCAAATTATCTGTTTAAAAGAGATGTTCCCATTAATTGACATTCGCCGTCAGGCATGGTCGAACTTTTATTACTTCCTTTCTATGTATTTGACTTCAAATACTTCCAAGTGTCTAGTAGAAAAAAATTGCACCTGAAAGAATCGACTTCGAAAATAAAAAAATATCATTAATTGAAATTCGTAATAACAGATGATACGACGTCCTCGTATTTTCGTTAAGTGAAAATATACTTTACTATTTTGCCCGAAGGTGGAAAATTTAGTTATCAGGAATTCAAACCTATCTAAAACAGCCCAGTGGGAACCAAATCATGCCTGGTCTTGTCTAACACAGCGAAGCAGTAAAGGTCAACGCGTGTCACCGTTTATCAGACGGTCTGACAGAAAACCATTGAAATGTCCAATTTTTCTTTTAAGAAAATAACTAGGGATACCCCCTTCTGTTGTTTCTTGAACGAATCCATTCATCCATGGACATGAAATGGAATACGTGCGCACATATGCATACATTTCCTCTGTTTCCTGCTTTCTCTCCTCAAGATCTTTGATTCGATACTCACTCAACCCGACACTTTCCCGGTTTCCTGAGTTTCTCCCCAATGGGATCAGACAAAAGAAAAGCGAAACTGAAAAAGAAAAATATCCCGGAAATGAAGACAACGTGTGAAATGGGGAAAGTCAGGATTCACATCACACCACAAAATCTATTTACTCTTTATCCTAAACTTTTCCCATCACTATATAGGGTGATGCAAAACCAATGGCTCCTTTTCCAGAAGAAAACTGATAAACCCATAGTCGTGCAGAGAAATACAAAACGTTCTCACTATTTGACATTCGCCAAAAACCATGGGGCACATTAAGAGTTATGAACCACCCTATATACAAGTTTCCTGGAATCCTGGAGAACTACTCGGTATTGTCCTTTACTCTAACAATGAAGTAAAAAAAACTTGAGATCCGTCCACATTCTTGTCAACATAGACAAACACAAAGACAGACAACTTGAGGAAAAACTTCTTCAACAGTCTCTCAACGTTTGTTGTTACATTTCAAATAAAATAAAAAAAAGAAGGAAAGAATAGAAATAGTAGAATATGTCCGACCTATGTAAGGATTACTTTAGTTTATTGACTCTATTCCTTTTATTTGAAGTAATATAAAAAATTTGTGTTCATTTCTACGACTATAAGAATACTACTTTTGACGAGAAGTGGGATTGTATTTTGTGTATGTATATCGAATGTTTTTTTTTCTCTCTCTCTCTCGGGTATTTTTATTCTCTTGTGTACATTTCGCAAAAGTATTTGTATTTGGAATCCTAACAAACAAATTGACTCAGGTTGTTCCCTGCCTTTCCTTTCCCTACTTATCTTGTGTATTTTAGACATGCACTCTTCACTTCACAACTACTTTTCTTTACTCTAAACATTTCGGAGTATATTTTATAAAAAGTTTTGTCACCAACCAACCGCTCTTCAAAAAAAGCAAAGGTGAAAGGTGAAAACCCTTCAACTTTCTTTCAGGTCATTCTGAGAAATCCTTTCTTATCAACAAAAATGGCGAGAGAAATGTCTCTCATAGTGTGTACCTGACGCGTTCCCTGAGAAATCATCCGTTAGATGGCGTAAGGCAAAAACATTTCAGTATGAAATATCTACGTACTTGAAAATGAAGTATTATACCTTCCTTAGGCCATGAAAATGGTTACTGTCCATTTTCTTGAGCATTCACACATACTGGAGACACCTTACCTGACCGGTCATTACAATTTAAATTTTTGGAGACGCTTCATAGCATAATTCGGAAATATTCGAAGTCTTTGAATAAACTTTCTTCAAGGCACTGGAACTTAATCCATAAAATCAGTTTCAGGTTGAAAGATATTGCAAGTGCCTATTTTTGTGATCTGTACGCCTTCTGGTTCGTGAGTACCATTCAAGCTTTGAAAACTTAGACTGTACTTTGATGTAAATAAAATATTGAGGGGTAACTACCCGAGGTACCCGAGTGCTACGATATAAGTGCATGGTACTCATATATTGAAAGCTGAGACTAATTAAATTTTATTTAAGCTGCTTAAAATTAGCAAGTAGAACATACAAGTGGGGAGGTATTAAAACTTGTTCAATGAAACCAGAAACATATTTAATTAACCTGCCATACTCTGAAGAGCATCGAATTAACGAGATCTCCTGAGCTGGGCATTGAGCTGCTTTGTTGTGAATTCGTACAGATGGGAATTGGGTCGAGATGAGTACAGCCGGTCGATCTGAACCATAATACTTGAGTTGCGAAAAAACTGAATACATGTTTCAAATCGGATTCTCGGAAGAGATGTAGGATACTCTCTGCAGTTCGGATCGGGTTTAAATAGACAAAAATCGGGTCGGATTCTGGTTTGACGAATTCTAGGTCTAAATAAAATATAAATGATACCCGGTTCGGTTTACAGTGAACAATATTGGGGTATAGAATTCCGTTCTGCCTATAATCTTCGCGGTATCCATTTCAAATGTTCAATTCGGTTTGTATGGAGTATAAAAGTTGAGTCGGTAGATAAAATTAATTCCTAGTCGTAGACTTTTCAGTAGTGCACGTGTCAGTAGAGTAAGAGTGAGACCGCACCGCACAGTAAAAATGAAAATACGTTGATTTTATTGTTCCAGATCTCTGTAATAATGGCGAGGTTACTTGGAATCACTTGACCATGTGTCTGTCTTTCCCAAATTTTGGGGAGGTGTAAACGGAGCAGTGTAATGAAAGTCGCGCATATTGAAGGTTACGGGTTCGCACCCTGGGAATAACTTTCTAATCCTAGGGATTGGAACTACCAGTTATTCAAAAAAATCTTGGTTGCCCAGAGTCGATGGGGCCTCTAGAGTAACTTCTAAGAATATCGATCTGACATGAAGTCCAAGGATTGGAAAAGATGATAAGGCGTGAATTTGAACTAAATTGCAGAGATTTTACTGACCCTAACCTTTACACTGGTTCCGGGTCAGATTCGCAGAATTCCTCGGGTTGGCTAGAAATTCATTCCAAATAGGATCGGGTGTCGAAAAACCCGACCCAGGCGAATTCTGGCTCACCCCCGTTATACTTTGTTGTGAAACCCGGACATTTAAATAATCCGGTTCCCACCCGCACTACCGCACCGAATTCTGCACGCTCGCTTGGTTGTGTGCATGTATTTGTTTATGGAGTAACTCGCCGCGGTACAATTTTCAATTCCGATTCAATCACCCGTCCCTCTCCACCGTCGAATCCTCCTGCCAACCCAACATATAAGAGCATGGAAAACGGAAACCTTTCACACAAACAGACACTCGGGAGAAGGAAAAAATCGATAATTTCATTTTGTTACTCGGGGAAAAGTTCTCTGGTTCTGGTCTCCCTGCATACCCGCCTGTTTCGATCTCCTCATACATTTCACATCTGCATTCTCAATTCCAATTCTCCAGGCACGGATACCACAGCCACTTGGGTTCAGATTCCGTCTGCATCTCAAATCTGAACTTGATACTTCCTTTCAAATCAAATCAAATCAGCTTTTTAAATTCCTAACCTCATGAGAACGTATTAAAGTAGGAAATCCTATTAAATCAACAAAACCTTAGCCGCACATGTCAAAACATTGAATTAATCACATTTTCCATTGTTATCTTTAGAAAGTGCCGGTACAAGTAACAAAGTACTGGAATTTATTCCCATTTCCTAAGTCCAGAGAACATGACCAGAAATCCAATACTCTTTGGGCCCAGACGCTTTCTTATTTTGCAATATTTTTATCCAATTGCACTGGCAATTAGGCATCTGGAGAGAAAGGTCTGATTTTTTCCTCAAAAATGCCTTGCCAGTGAAAAATCAACTTTCTCCAATCCGGCTAAACAGAATTTTCAAAATTGCATATAACTATTGGTAAAGATGGCATCGGCGGATTTTTCAATCCAAAATGATTTTGAGTGCGTTTTCGTCAAAATACCGTTCAAAAATAAGTCATCTCATGCCGATTCTTACTTAAGCGCTCGTCAGCGCGACTACGCGCGTCGGATTTTCGAGCGAAATAGCTCCCTAGATCATTCATAAGATTTTCGACGAAATACATTATGACACATATTGTCCGACTCCCCCTGATTGGGCTGCTGAGGGAGGGGTGCAAGGGTTACGTACATGCCTGGCTATGTCGTGGTTTCTATCCCTCTTGGAAGTATGCTTAGGATCGACTCTTCAAAAATTACTTTCTCCAGTGGCGTGTTTGCCTACTACTCTAGCGACCTTCAGAAGGCCAAATGCAAAGACAGTTCCCATTGCCAGAAGAAGAATACGCGGATGCCAGATCATGATTATCAAAGAAAATATGTTCCAAATCGTAAAATTTAATTATGATAACCATAGTGACGTTTAAAAATCTTCCGACCCACCCGAACTATACTACTTTTACTACTACTACTACGAGATTTTGGTCTAGCTGTTCTCATCTCTGGTAATGTAATGCAGTGGAGTTTGGGTGCAAGTGGATGCGCTCGCGCTGGAGTAAAAATCGACAATTTTGTCCAATTCTCCTGTTCGTTCGTTCGTCCGACTCGACCTCGTCCCTCTTCTTCTTCCTTCTTCTAACTTTTGGCCCTATCCAACTACATTACGAGATTCACAAGTTTTCCCCAGTCTACGGGTTCCTTCCTTCCTAGCTCCAACTCCTTTCTATCCTTTCGTACTTCTCCGAGTTTGACACCAAACACTTTCATAGTTAACCAATTTCATACCCAAATATCATAGGCAATTATTAAGGTCACGGCACGACACGGCACTGCACTGCACTCCCACCACGACTTTCTCCTCAGATTCCTTTTATTCAGTTTCTGGAGTGAAAGTAGGAGGTAACCCACCAGCTAGCCAAAGACGTCCCCAGGGGGTCGAAACTAAAATTAAAATGCCATTAATTGAATGACGATTAAGTTGATTAATTTGCCTTGTGAATGAACTATTCGAGAAACGGGTTTCGCGTGTGTGAAAGACTCAATAAACATGCTCAAATAACTTACTAAAGGATTTTTTATGCATACAAACACTTTGCAGTCGTTGAGATAACAGCAAGTGTGGAGAAAGACAACAGAAAATGCAGAGATTAAACTACCGAATTGTGAACGACATTTTTCAAGTGAACGGTGACGGATTTTGTTGACAATTCTTACATACAAGAACGTGTTCAAAAACACTACAGAGAAATATTTCTATGCGTGATAACGGGAAGACATAAAATGGCACAGTTTTTATGAATGAAGGGAAAGTCTGCAGAAAAGAATGTGATTAAATGTTGACTCGCTTTTTAAAAAATTAAGACCAGCACTGCAGGAACGAAAGGGATTCTTCTTTCGGTGGGCAGGAAAGAACTAAAATCGCTGCAGAAACTTTGTTACAGCATGCACATTCATACCTAAAATATGAAATAATGACAATAATACTCATCAAACGACGACAATAATTCGTGCGCGCGCACCGGAATATATTTAAGACAATCATAAGACATAATCTACAAAGGAATACTCATAATCGATTCCACTTCGACAATAACATAAACCGCCGACAATAAATCCGACGTATTTCTATCATATTCTCACCAAACAGTACTAAACTATAAGGGTTATACTACAATGCCTGAGTGAAAGTGTTCAAACCTAATTACGTCCCCAAAATTAATCAATTCTCAGTTCCCGCAAATAAGTCATGAGAACTATCCGAATTTAGCTCGAATTGTTTCAGTGTTACATCTGAATGGTAAGGTCATTTAGAGTTCCTTTTCAGAAATCATTAAGAAACAATCAAGGATCAAAGCCGAAAAACAGAACCGCATGCGCATGCGGTGACGATATCTGATAATACTACTGATAACTAGTCCAGGAAGACTCGGTAGAAATGAAAGTACTCGCCGGAATAAAAAAAAATCTAATTTGTTTCTCATTGGCATGGTTGGATGCCTTTATCGCCAAGTTCAAATCCTTGAATATTTCTGAAATATAAGACACTCAACGGGAACTCCAATAAAAGTGTGAATGCATTTATGAAAGGCCGAAAGGCCCTGTAATTCGAAAATAAACAAGCGATTGTAATCTCATGTCCCGTGCCATTAGGTGTATGTAAATATTTTATAATGACTTTGAATGGACTCAGTAAATATTTTATCTCCGACCACCTTATACACCGTACCTATTTATAATTCCTTCGGCAAAACCATATTGACTAAGAAAAATCAGAAAGCAAATAAATAAAGTGTCCAGCATCCGTATTCGTATCCATACCATGTCCCCAACCTTCGAAATCCGATCTTCTGTTCTTCTCGAATTGCATGGATATATTAGCATGCCGTCCTACCGTATGTACGTTATGTGATCCAATTCCGTTTAGAGATATAGAGGGACCGGAATACCACATCATTTCACTGCACCCAATGCACTAGAATTCAATACCTGCCAGTGCCACTGCCACTGGATCTCATTCCCATGGCATTGGCATTCCATATAATATATAAAGTGAAAGCAAGTGAAAGCAGTGAAAGTCTGGTATCCATGTATTACAGTGCATGGGAACCCAGGGCTCTCCAGGTCTCCAGTCAAAATCAATAAATTCGTCTCCGCTTCCCAACCAAAGATATGAGGGTAGGCACGGCCTTACGTTACACAGATCTACAGAGCACCATGAGGCCCTACACCGAAAGAGAAAATACCCGCATCCGTACCCTACGAACTTATGTTACAGTCATTTGGATTTTAGGTCGGCAATTAGCTGTAATTAACGTCTGATTGTGTTCAGGGACTCAATCCATTGGGACCACGACTTGGGGCACTTTTCTCAGTAGGTTTTCCCCTACTGTTGTAGTTTTTCGCAAGGGGTACTTTCCCTACCCCACATGTAAAGCTAACTTATTCTCGACAATAAATGACGATGTATGACCTTGCCTTATCGGCTACTTTCAATTATTGACGAAGTTGTAACAAATTAATTACAGCCACAGATTTAGAGGCACTACTTCGAGTGAAACGTTAGTGTCTCTAAAAATTAATCACTAAAACAGTCAGTCGTTCTAGATTTGGGAATACTGTGGTGCAATTCCCTGACAGAAATGAAAATTTTAAGTTGACGTGACCTACATTTCCCGACACATACAAAATACACTTAGACTGGAACATACAAAACATACATAGTCGGTTGTAGTCGAGAGCGGATAAGTTAAATCCTCTGCTAAAGAAAATACACAGACCACAGTACATAGTGCCGAGAACCGAACCGGGGAACTACATAAGGCTTAAGGTTCCTTGCTTCCTACATATATAAATATATACATTCCTTGGAGCACTCAGGAGCAGTCAGCAGTCAGTCAGTCCCACTAATACCCGCGGCCGGGTTGACCTTCTAAGGAAAAACTAAGCTAAGCGGCGGTGAAATCCTCTTAACACAACTTAGCACTTCCCTCCATGTGTAGTAGCAGTAGTCCTAACTCTGCTTCCCCTAAGGTTTAAATACATAAAAACTGGGCCAACTTGTCAAAATTTTGGAGTGAAAATACCCAAGACAAATCCAATGGTTTGTCACAGACAAATGTGACAAGTTACGTTACAGCCACACCTACAACTCCACCATCCATTCAATCCATTCCCCAGGAGTGTCAACAAACATTTTGGCTCGATGTGGTTCTTGTCCACCACTACTACTACGACCACTACGCTAGATTCTAGAATCCTCGTCTAGTCTAGTTTACTCTCACGAGGGATATTATTCGAATGTATGTAAAATCCAAATGAGTCGAACTTTCCAACGTCACAACTATGCATATTTAAGAAAAAGCTGGTCGAATTTTCCGCCGCCAGCCTATTATTGTTTACGTTTTAGTGCAAATGATGTATACACTGGTGTATATAAAAACCCGATAGTGGAATTTGTTGCTACCCGAAAGAATTCGGCCAGCTTTTTTTTAAAATATTATTATGGCAATGCTACATTTGACTGAAGTTATCTATAGGGCAGGGTCAACCAACCGCGTAGTTAGGTCACCCGCTAGTTCTGAGACTTTTGTCATGAAATAACTAGTATTCATATTAGTGACAATAATGATATTGAAATGGATAGACTAAACCGGGCTAAAATGCCCCTATCAATGGGCGGAGTCAGATTGGGCCTAAGTAATTTTCGTTTCTGGCGACTTTAGCACGTCTCCCCATGAGTAGGGACATTTAACCCAATTCGCCTGAGCTTTCCACAACCTATACTGCGTTTTACAGCTGATTTGTACTCCTTGTTAAACCTTAGTCGAATCTGCTTTGAAATGCAGTGAAAATCAGTGCAAGGAAGTGAATGACTGAACTCGAACTATTTATTTACATAACGGAGTGCGTTGGATATTGGAGTTGCATGTTGAATGTCGCGTGCGTGGGTGAAGTGCCACCAGGCGGGATATTAACAAAAGGAATTATTTCCAGATAGATATGTTCGGTTGATTTCCCTTAATTAATGCTCTCCCAGCGTGTACCGACGTAAATGTGTTAATTAATCTTCACACCACACACACACACACAAATACATGTACTACTAAAGCGTGATAATTCTGATTCGTAAGTATAAGGTCACACCTACCATAAGGTTTGTATGAGCAGGGTGGGGCAGAAATATTTGCTACATCCCAACCTGTAGTACTGAAAAAACAGCTAAAAGACCATTTGAATTCATTTTGATTCGAGTTTTGAAAAAGAAATTGGTTGTTCCTAAAATTGAAACCTGTTTTAGGACAGGGACAGGTGTGTACCAAATTAGGCCCGTCAAGTTCTATCAGTTATTCTTGTAACACCCGGTATCTAATGCAAATTCGGTGTAAGATCGCGACTTGTAGACAGGCATGTTATGGAGACCGGCGGAAAGATCAGATTAGAAGATAAGAAAAAGGGGCGTGTGCGTGTGGCATGCAAAGTTGAATAGACTCATCACTATCATCCTTGTTGAGTTGTAATTGTGAGACTGACAGGACCATAACCACAAGTGTATTTTGTGTGTTCTACTAAATAAGTTGGCACTATGATTAATGGAGCAATAAAATACTCGTTTTTGGACAAAAAGTAAACAATGTATTGTATTGCACATAAGGTCATCGTAAAACTTACATAAAATTGTAAACCATTGAGCTTGATATACCGCGATGCATTTTTAAGTTCTAATGCGTTAAAAACTCGTCCACATAAACAAAGTTACACTATGGATAATGGACAATGACCCCCACGCCGTAATAAACGACTTTCAGGTATACTCGGTTAGATTTGGTTGACATTTTGTTTACAGTTCGTAGAGAATTATTGCACATTGCGCTTGCTTATCCGTATACGGAAAAAATAGACGTTAGTTGGTCGTCTTACTGACTTTCATCAGTACACCAGAGCTAGTATTTACAATTGAATGCATGGCCAGACAATAATTCTTCGTATTAGTGTGGTAATATACAAAAACTCCCTGTAGAAGAATCATCCGATTTTGAGAAACAAACATAAAAGAACAATATCTCTAGGATTTCATTTGCACCTGTCAAAATCCAAAAATTCCGATTCGTGTTCTGTAACGAGCAATGGAATTAAGTTCAGCCTTGCATTGTGACTTTATTCTTTTGTAAGTTAGATATGAACATCACGGCTGATACACGCGCCGGTTGTCTGTCACCACGCGTGTCAAATCCTCACAACAATATATAGAACTACAACATTTTTTGAATTCTGTTTCCATTTCGACAAGCATGAAAAGATAAGTAACAGTTGACATGACATTTTCCGGTAGTGCGTGTGCGTTATGGTATGCAATCCACGTTGCACGCGCCACGCATCACGCACCTTTCCTTGACATTTCTCACAAATCAGATCCAAATCCAATTTTTCCTTCCTTACCATTTTGCACGACTGTGGACTGTCTCTACGACTATTCAATGCCAAAATCAGCAAAAGACACTCGGCAGCAGCACGGACAAAAGATAAATGAGGCGTTTTACTCTTCGAAGTAAAATATTTTCATTTTCAACCGGATTTCTTAAATTCCATTTCCGGACGACCTACTGTGCCGTACTCGTACGAGTACAGCTTGCAAATTTATCCAATTGTTTGTGTAATTTAACAAATTACGTCAACCCTCAAAATAAATTTCACTATCCAAACTGAGCAAAAAATCCATACATCTTTACTCCCTTGAAAGGTGCATAAATCTGGAGACCGTAACGCCAACGTGGGTTCCTTCCTAGGGCAAAAAATATCCGAATCCGAAGAGAAGACGAAGGCGTACAAAATTATACGCTGTCAGGTGCGGAAGTGAGCGTTACAGAGAAAGTCATGTAAACTGTCATCAAAGGTCTGTAGCCAAATGTTTCATGGTTTTTTAGAACCGGAAAAAGTTTACAAGGAAAGTTTTTCACTTGTAAAACGCAGGTCGGTCATGCTAAAACGTTCAGGATTTGTAACTCGTATATGAAACTGACTGATTATTTCAAGCTTTCTCATTATTGGCAATTAAATTAAACGCTTTTAGAGATTACAGTTGAGTTTGTCTGGGAGAGCACGGCTGGAATCCTTCATAAAAACCGTTTATTGTAACTTGACGTAGCTTCTCGGGATGGTCTTTGAGGAATACTAGTTTGTACATGAAAAGTTATTTCCTTGTGAGTTTCTTTTCTTTTACCCCTGCCAAAGAAAAGAGCGAATGTCAGTGTCACTTGATAGGCACTCAACTGCACACTTCATAAATACATCTCAAACTGTCTCAAACTGGGATATTACACTGCAGAAATAGAAATTTTATCCTCCAACATACTCAACCAGTTTTTATAAGTACTCCATAAATATGAGAGAAAAACAAATTAAAAAATTGAGGACATGGAATCAAAGCACCACCCACGGTGAAACTGTGCAGATGGATGTACATAAAATACTAATCTTTCCTTTGGTCTGTACAGAACCGCCAAGAAATTTATAACAAATGTCAAAAAACTATGTAGACAAAATAAAACTTTATTTCTTAGACTAAATCACGATTTCACGACTGAAAATGTTCCTTGGATTCTCGTTTGTCACCAAAGTCGCCGTCTTCAAAATAACTTTTAGAGTAAAAGTCACAAGTCGGGCGTCGTCGCGTGTCTTATGGCCAGTTGTCGAATTTTTATACGCAACGCTAGCGCAGTAAATTATAACGCCTAAGAGCATAGTAAACTAGCACTCATGTCAAACTCGTTGATCTAGACACTAACTATCAATGAAATCAGAAAGTTATTCCTTATATAAATAAATTTGAACTATGAGTAATGAAATTGAGGGTTATTATGGTCGTATCAATAAATATTGAACGAATACGAATACGCAAGTAATACAGGGGAAATTATAATCATGTGCGAAATGATATGAATTCAATGATGCGTTCATGGTCTTATTATAATCATGCGTCACCTTTTCGTGGAACATATTTCGGTTTATGACTCATAAGATCCAACATATTTTCTAAATCGTGATGACAGAGTGGAATCGATTCCTGGAAAGCATTACCACTCGGGGAATGATTTTTGAGGCCATACTATCCATTTTGAAGCCTCAAGTATACCTTATCCGCACATCGGGATAACTTGTAGAGACCTAGCCAATTGCAAGTTAGCCTTGCCTTGTAATTGACCACAAGATCGTGGTTCGAATACGAAGGAAGTCCATCTAGGCAAGCGAAAGAGAGTCCAATTATAAACGGCAGAGACCGGGGTATAACGAGAGGAAGGACGGTGTGACAGACATACAGAATCCTTGTCTCATGGATCTTACTGGTAAAGCATATATACGTAGTGTTCACCGAACAGACTCTGTAGAAAATTAGAGCGGCAACAACGTCAAAAGGATTGAATTATAATCTCAATCTTGATCTCAAGAGACCTGTCAATTCTCCGTAACGCAAGATAGAGTAGGAGTACAGAATTGGATAGACTCCCTCTGGTTTTGGTTTTAGAAGATGGATTTTAGGTGTCTTATATAGAGAGAATAACGACACCTAATCAGTCAGAAGACGCTGGGACCCGACCCGAGAAAAAGAGACAACTCGTTATGGACTATATAGTGCATTGCATTACGGAAGTGAAGGGCTAGACTCATTATTTATTGCCCGAAACCCCTCAAATAATATATATGTCACTCACTCATGATCCAATTCTAACCCATTTCAGTCAAAGACAGATGGTCCACAATTATAGTACAAGTAAGGAACCTTACTTGCCGACTAACGCCGGCATGGTCTAACTGGAACTATTTCGTCCTAAATAAAACTTACCGAAAAAAAAACACACACGTTCCCCAGAAATTATTATTACTTTGACAAATAAACAGTCCATTCAGTCAGGGTTTGAACTCCAGACGTGAAAAGTCTTCATCTTTTAAAATAGCTCGTCGAGCCGCCGTCACATGTCAACCTTAAAATTCAGAACCGCTTTTTGTATTAACGACGTGATTGCAGTAAGGTAAAACCGGAAATTCCTAAATAGTAAATACCGGTCTTAAGGGTTTTTGACCTCCGCAGAAATTACTACTCCATGGAGAGTTGGCAATTTGCATTTGGCATGCGTCTTGGAATTAAACATATTTCCTAAGTAAAAATCGGCATGAAATGAACATCGAAGGAAGGATTTTCAAATGGTTTACAGACTAAAACACCCCCAAAATAATTTTTTCCAAAAAATCCGCCAGTGCTTACTTTTTTTCCTATAATTTTATACAGTTTTTGAAATTTTGTGTGATCAGTTTGGATAAAGTCGAGTTCACTACCAGTGAGTTCTTCACCGGCAACGCGTTTGTAAGAGATAAACTGCAGTACTTCAGGTGAAAATCAACTTTCTCCGAATCGGACAAACAAAATTTATGCGTGTCCTTATACATATATTAAATACTTATGTAGGTTTTATGCCGGGTCAAATTTTCACACAGTCCTTTGACAACACTGCAGGACTCAGAGCGGACTGTGCCGGACTAGCGCAGATCCGCCATCTTATACCTACCCAATAAAAGAAACCAGTTCAACTAATAAGGGACTAAATTCATAAATTCCTTCTTCAATTAGTTTCTACCCACCCAGTACAATGAAGTCAACCATATCAAAACAATCCATTCTCCAAAACAAATAGATGAGCCTCCTTCCTTCTAAACTCCATAAACAAAAGAATCACGCCGACCTGGTGGTAGACGTTTTATTTGGTTCGATTGTGATACCCGCATATACTCTCTTAAGTAACAATCCAAATTAGTCCTGACTTCTGTTGGAAGGAAAGACAAATAAGCTCAAGTAAAGAAATTAATCAGGTTGAAAATACGTCGTAGTATGCGGTTGGGCTATAGATGTATAAAAAAAATCCTAACGCAGTTAGTCAGCCAGCCGCGTTAAGTAAAGGAGACATATCCCATCAAACTGTATTAAAATGTCGGAAGCCACCGCGCCATGTCAATAAATATCAAATATGTTAAAGTCAGTCCGAATTTTCTAGTCAGGTCATGTAATATTTTCTCCAGATATGAACATTACATAGACATACATCTTATTAGAAATTAAATCCACGGGGACCATAACATATTACTGTGTTATTAATTGGCCTTCCTCTTAACTCACTCGAACTGTAGCGTGCTCTGCGATGACTTGGCTTGGCTTGTCCTAGAACCTTAAAATTGACTACAACATATATGTTTCTAGTTAACCCTTTCAAATACAACTTTTTAGCCCAAACATCTTAACTTTGACTTCTTGTGAGAAAGAAATGCACTCAAGAATTTGTTAAAAACTCCGACTTGGAAAGAAACCCCACACACACGGAAACAGATAAGAGAACATCCGACGAAAAACTAGTAGTAAGAAACATACGGCCACGAACGACCACGGCTGTGTACACTTTAGAGTTTACAAGGCGGGAAGAACCACGAGAAAAAATAACATCGTAAATCTCTTATCTCTACCATTATAAAGTGGGAATGGAATCTTTCCATCCATCCGTCGGTTTCAAACCGAAAACGGGTAAAAAGAATGGAATGGAAATGAAGAGACCTTACAAGGTTTTCTTATTTCCAGGAATATTCTTATAAGTGGTAGAAGGTGTAGTCCCAATGGAAAAATAAGATCAGAGTTCATCCCTGCAGTCCCATACGTAACTTTTAATGTTTCAATGTTTATTTTAAGCGACTTGTAGTTCAAATTTTTCTTTCTGCCATTCTTTGTATGAAAAACTACAGGGTGGTTCATTATCTCCAACCCTATAGTTTCAGATGAAGATGAAAAACGTGAGACCAACCATATGAAATGTCCGACCGAGAAAATCTCTCGCCACATTACACGTAGAATTTTTACAGGTATTCCAGGAAATCTCGGCAAAATGTATATTTCACTTTCATCAAGACACTCCTGGTTGACATGCTGCGTGGTGTTTTCCACAAGGTTAAGAACCACCCTGGACAAGTACTTTAAGCTATGGTCGTTTCGAACACACGCACGAACGCATTCCCACTTTCTCCGAGTAATTTAAAATCAAAACGGCATGGTCGTTTAACTCCCTTTACTGCTATGAACATTTACCACATTAAATTTTATTGCGAACATGAAGCGAAAAGCGAAATAAGTCATAATTTATGTGCATTATGCTTTCCAACAAATTTTAGGATTCGTTTGGTAGGATTTCCAGAAAAAAGATTTAAAGGATTTATGTTATTCGAACTCCAAGACATTTCTGGGCATTTCGGGGTTGTCAAAAATATATCCTGGTTCCATCATAAGGATCATGTTTAGGATTCTAACACTGATTTATTTAAGAATACGGCTTCGACTGTCAGATGCGAACAGTGTTCTTGTGAGTAAGTATAAAAATGGTTGAAAATATTAGGGATGTATAAAAATGCTAGCAAAAATATACATATATAAAAAGAACATTACGAGTTTGGGTGTGATATTCGCAGTGCAGTTTTTTGAACCTATTCAAAATTGTAGACCGAATCGTGAGCCAAAAAACGAAATACAAATCCAGGATTTCTTAAATAGTGAAATAAATCCGGAGTTGTGGAGAACAAATGCGACGTTAACTTGTACTAGCTTGATTTCCACAAATTATCTCAGAGATGTTAAAACTCCGGGATATTTTTTCCCAAAGAAGATGTGTTGGTGGAAATACTCTATTAAATAAAAATAGACCTGATTCATTTTAAGTAGAAAAATTGCAATCTATACCATATACAAGAGACATTTGATGATATAGACAAAATGCTGACTGGTGAAAACATCTAACAAATGTCAAAACAGGCGCGTATTCGGCGAGCCAAGCAGATCGAATCGGTCGATTTCTCACATGGAAACGTTTCAAACCTGTCGAGGAATTTGCACTGAACATATTTTATTTCGACGAGGAAAGTCGAATTGATAATTCTTCTGAATATTCTGGAGATGAAGAAATCCGCGAATAATCGTCAAAGTCTTCTTTTTACCACGACATTTGTGAATTACTAGCAGTTATTAAGTTAACCAGTTCCGAGATTTACAATCGAAAGGCGTTCCTTTCTAGTTCGAGTCCATAAAAAGTGCTTCGTCAAACCTCACATTTTTTGATTTATACTTTCAAATCTTCTTATCCAATCATTCTCAATTCTACTTTTTCTCTGCCATAGCATACAATCTGTCGTAAAAACATACAGGCATCAAATTACATTTTTAACCATCAAAGAATAAATTGGACAATGTAAATAAATACTCATTCAGCTTTTTCTTTGGAAGCCGTTTTCTAAATCCTTACTTTACAAAACTGGATGAACCTCAACATCAACCCTCACTTTCCTGTTGTGTGGTCGTAAATTGAGAGCTAACTACACAAAGCTCACGAAAATCCACTAGTACAAATACTGGAGCAAAAGATCAAATATGCCTTATAATATCCGCATTCACCCACACGTGCGACCGGCACAAATCAGACGGAATAAAATTTCCGGGTTGAGTACATTTATTAAAACACAACAAATTCATAGTATTTTGCGAACAGTCAACCTCCATTCTGTAAAATAAAATTGTAACTCAAGGTATCGAACCAGGAAGAAACTGTAAAAAGCATAAAACCATGTTGTGAAATTAATTTCATAATAAATTTTCATTATTCCTTGTACAGAGAAAAGGAGGACGAAGCAGCCTCAGCACAACAGCCACAGATAGCTGAGCTGGTGAAAGTTTTACAGCTCACTGAGACAGAACTTTTTAGAGAAAGATTTTGAATCAGAAAACTTAAGAGGGAAAGAAGATCCCGGGTCGGAAGCCTTCATAAATAAAATAAGGGCACCAAATACCCGGATTTCACTAAGTTTTGCTTCGTTCTTTTTGGAGATGATGAGGGAGGAAGAAAACTTGAAATCCATGCGATGAGACAATGCGAAAGATGCCTAATTTCTTATCTGTCATCCGGAGTAAAATTCCTCGTCACTTCACACAGGTTCGTTCCTTTCCTTCCAGTTTTTGCTACAGCAGAAAAACCGTCGTCGACTCTCGGAGATCAATAAACGTCAAGTGTCACTATTTATATCATTAATAATAGTCTATCCTCTTCTCTCCAACACTCTGAGAGGAAAACAGGTTCAATAATAACAAATCAAAGGATTTTCAGACACCAGGTGTTGCAACAGTTGCAAACAGTACAACTAACCCTTTCTCCTTATTGGGTCATAAAGTCGCAACATCAAAAACGAAAGGAAGACTCTTCTTCTGGGTGTTCCAGTCATCCACACTTCGCTCATGCAACGCTGGCGTCCATTTTTCAACGTTTGTTTACTTTTGTGATATTGAGAACGAACAATTCCTTCAAAGAAATGCAAGGGGCCTTTCCAGATTTACTTCATGTAATAATTTTCAGAAACATAGGCTTAAAACTGGTCTAAATATTTTAATCATTATTTCCTTCAGTCTACGATGGATCCGAAATTATAACTACAAAATGTAATGAGCTCGAGCTCGACTTTTATGAATAGAACAGAACGGTAATTATGTCGTACGATGACCGACCCACGATCCCTTCCAAAATAAGATCCCGTGGAGTAAGACACAAAACTACAGGAAACTCAAAAATAGTTTAATGAATTATCTTAAAAACCCAAAATATTATCCCTTCAAAAAGCAAACAAACGAAGAAATCATACGCACATATTCAAAACCATTTCTGTGAAATTAGAGCCTAAAGGGAGGCTGGATGGAACTGGTGTTGGTAATAGTTTGAAGTTTCAAATTGCCTTCCACTGTCAAACAAACATCGCACGACCCTGCCATAACAAACAACAAAGTACGCGTATGATTAGGGAACGATGTGTAAAAATTCATTTAGCAGTGGTAATCGTCTGGAACGAAAGAGGAAAACTGAAACTTTTTCATTCTGGGGGAAAGAGAAATAATTTGAGATTTCGTTGTGTTTCCTCACATCACAGACCTACCGCTATTTGCGGCCATAAACTTGAGACCAGAGATAAGGAGAATGTTCAATCTTCACCAGTAAAATCTAACCGGGTCGGGCATCCCTTAAATAAATGCTGAAACTGCCGTTATTCCGAAACCCTATTTATCCGCAATCTCTGTACAGTAAAAATAAAAATAATATAAAATATCTTAAAGGCTTAGCTAGAACCTAGGTTGAGTGTTCGATCCGTCTGGCAGATATGGTGCCTTAAAGATATTCTTCCCATCTGGTCTCAAAGAAACCATAAGCCTAATTTGATCTCTTACCCGATTTTGTCAGGTGCTTGTGACATACAATTTATATTATTCCTGTGCTGAACATATACCTTGGTGTTGGCTTAACCCTTAGACTTGGTGCTCTTTTTTAAGGAAAAGCCCAGACTTCTAAAGTAGAAAAAGAATACCGATCCGATAGTGAAATCCCGGAGGAGAACCATAAATCCCACTTTTCTATTCGAAGCCATACCTACCTATACTTACCACCTTATTTTCGACTAGACTCTGTATGACTATGACTACGATTACCAAACCAAAAAATAGGAAAACAATCTATCTTGAATTCCTAATCCTTTCCATTATCGCTATCTGGCTTCCCTTGTCCCATTTTCTTTCTTCTCTGTCGGGCGTGTTGGGCCTGAGAAAATTCGTTGCACGTATAATACTAACTACGTGCACGGCTAAGAAAACCTAAAAAAAACTTGAGAGGACGGAAAAAGAAAGCCTTCAATTCAAATTCAAATTGTCTCAGCCAAAGCTAAGAGTAACAAATGTGTAAAGCCAATCCTCTAACGTTGTAAAAGAACTTCGAGTCCAAATAGAATAAAATTCTACGTCCATTTTTATCACCCGAAGAGAATTTCTTGATCGCATTTCCGTCATTTGTCCAACAAATAATTACAGATGTTATCAACACTGCTATGTTGGTGTGGCAGATCCAACTAGGAATTTTGACACGCAGCCTTATAGCCTTAACTCAGTTCTGGTCATTTCGAAGTGAATGGAACACAGCGTGCACGATATTATTTCGGGTCGTCTTTGTCCCCCGTCGGTACATAATAACTGCTCTATAACAAACGACTAAGGAATTATTCTGATTCAGAGCGATTCCAAAAGTTCTGAGTAAAATTACAAATGGGCAAGCTTACGGACATTTGTGAATTGAGACCGAAAATACTCCAACAATGATCAACGTAGAATATCGCAGCTTCGAACTTATGTTTCAATTTTATCTTCTCCTTTTTTAGTTAGAGACCTATTTCGCCGTCAAAATTGTCAGACTGGCCAGTTCTTAGAGGTTAAAGTGGAAACTATAGGAATTGACAATATGCGAAATAACAGGGTGCTTGCCAAGTACAGCCAAATTTTCTGTCAACCGAATCACGGGGTACACGATTGCAGTAGAATAGAAATAGTAATAATACCATTCCTGTGTATTTATCTGGATAAAAGTATGAGTTTCGGCTTACACATAAAAATAAAAATATATTTCGGGCAAACAGTTTCCATGAAAGGAACATTTGGAGACAATGGCAATTCCACCTACGCCGAAAAATTCCCCGTCTTCCGAATAATTACGTGGCATGCACGGAGTACTCTTTTGTATTATTATGTCCGTGTCCAGTGAGTCCTACAGAATTCTGGACAGAATATTGCCCGGTATGCCATGACGTCAGAACATCCATGGTCCGTACTCGAACAAAAACAAAGAATTTCTTTCACTTTTGAAATTCTTTCGTACGAGCTCCTATAGATGCATGACACCTAGTTTTCGAGGTTTGTGGAATTTTCGGGATCGCCTCGTACAGGGAGGTGAAAAATTGTTCCAATCACTTCCCAGCACCTTCGACAAATATTGACGTACATGTTTTGTACCCAATTCTATTTGAAATACGCAGAGATATCACGGAAGCAGGGCTGGACGCCCCGTAATCGTCAGGTGCAATGAAATCAGCCCTTAAAAAACAGGATAGACTCTGAATCTTATTAAAATTCAAAAAACAACATTAACAGCCAGGCAGATAATTTAAACCCAAATAAAATCGACATGTTACACAATGTACCACATTTTTCTCTATCGCTCCGTCGACCCAGAGGTAACATGTTATGAACCACCCTGCACTCATTCAGAAAATCACTGCAAGAAGTATTGAAAGAATAGTTTTTGCTGTTCTTGAAAAACTAGCACTGCGTTGTAAGCTTGGAACAGACAGACTGTACATTTTATCGAAACTTAAAACTAAATTGGATTTTCAGATAAAACTTTTGGAAATTCTTTCTTTTGAAATATACTGAAAAAATCCTGCCGACTTTTTTCTACTCCCTGAGTGAATTAAGGTGAGAAAATCCTTCCATGCACACAATACATGCACAAAATACAACTGTAAACATATTGGTGCGGTCAATTATTAGAAAAAGTAGGGACGACCATAAACTCTCACAGATTAGGGAAAGTGCAGTACATTTACAAACATTGAAGAGAAAAAAGTATAACTTTTAGTGTACACAAAACTACTACACATACATAGTCCATTTGCTTGCACTCACTTATCGTCGTTAGTGGATGAATGGGAAAATGTCCACCATAAATGAAATCTATCCTGTCAATATTTACCTGCCTTCAACCTCTAATACTTTAGCTATTACGTTCTAAGAGAGAGAAGGTGTTAGTTTTATCACAATCTCGGCCCTAAGCCCTACATCAAAGTATAAACTTGACTGCATACGGTATATAAAAAAAATCTTAGCCTCAATAAATTCTTGAGAATGAAAGGGGGTGGGTGGGAGAAAATTAGAGCCCCCAGGAAAGTACAGATATTTTTTGGGGATATCGAATAATTTTTCGTGAATCCACGACCTCTAGCGGCAAAATTCAAAAGAACTATTGTAGTATAGTAATTTGAATATCTGCGTCCTGATTTCGAGTTTTACGAATCTTAGTTAATTGTTTACGGCCGAATTTATATCACAGGGGTTCTAGATCTAGATTGAAGTTACTCCAGAGGCCACAACCGATACGTCTTATGAATTGCCCGACTACAAAAGTATTATGAACGACTAAAATGGTGCCAACCATGTGAAACTTAGGACAAAATGTTTGAAACTGTTGACCTACTGGCCGCGGCCAAAATAAATCTAATCTCGACATGTCTTTGCGGCGCGGTAAACATTCATCTCTCAACACTAGAAAACACATTCATAACATTATTTTACGTCTTCTGTTTAGAAAAGCTAAGCCCTCGGTGAAAATATGAAAATGTACGTACGGATATTAAGCAGGAAGTTTGGAATAGAGATGTACGCGTAAAAGTAGAACTCATCAAAAGCCAGAGTCAGGGCCAAGCGGTGTGCTCCAAATGATAATTTTTAATGGAAAATTGACATTTTATTTATGCAAGTCTTGAACCCATTCATTTCATTCACCCTTCAACTTTTCACGACCTGAAGTTATATTCTACTGCACATCTTATCCATGACCACACAAGTATTCTGACTGACTGAGCAAAATTGACATGAACATAAAATATCGACAAGAGGGATAACAGGTTATATTAGTATAATCTGACCTGGTATATTCCCAATTAACATTGAATGTCAATGTCTTACAGTAATCAAATACGAGGAACGGAAGCAAACATGGACTCAGAATTAAATTACAATAAAACATGAAGGACTTCAATTAAAAAGAACGCTTGCAGTGCATTCGACGAGTACAAATTTTGGGAATCACCCAAAAAATCTCAAAGTGATCTTCCAACAAGATCACAAATCTTTCTACACAAACAAAGTACATATATTTGTCTGATGATCGTAAAATGTAAACATTCTATTTGCTAATTATCTTAACCTCAACCTCATGGTCGTGGGCAGGTAAATCTTCATCAATTTGTCTAATTAATTACCCATTTCCGTATATTTAATGTCTGATGATTTCAAGTCAACATTCATTATCTGCTACACGATTAGCACATGATTGAGATAATGAGGTACACTGTAGCAGAATACAGAAGTAAAATACATATGTGTGTATTTTTATACAAATGACGGAGCCTGCTATTGCAAATTAAAACAAACACTACAGAGTGCCAAGTGAATGAGCTTCACACAAATTCAAAGATTATTTGAGTAACTTGCAAAAGCAATTGCCAGAAAGTTGGAGTGTAATTAATTTAAAACTTAAACAGAATTTTCAGTACTTTTAGCGAAATCTATGGGTTAATCCTGGCCCTAAGAAGCTCATTTTTAGCAAAAGACCAGCGTTCAAATGTTGCAATCCGGAAAAATAGCCCAGCCCTGCAGCAATTAGGTATTACTCAACTGGTACTACTGACGTGATCCTCTGGGGCAACATTATACATGCCCTCATGTGCGATTTTAGGAACTTTGTCTATTCTGCAGTGGATCTTTTTCGAATCGAGATCTTGGCAAATCTGTTCATATGAAGTCAGCTCCTTAGGTCGGTGCGTAATTTGGTCAAATCCCACTGAGGTCATAAATATAAGACTCATAAGAAGCCTCCGTCTTTTAAAAAACGCACACAAGAGAATTTGAAAAATGATGCGCGGGCCCTCTCAGTGCGTTTTATTACATCCTTCCCTAATTAAATACTGCCGAGTCTAAGTTGAACTCGCCGTCTTTTAATTACGAATATGTTCGGTTAAAATACTCCGTTTGCTCTACCTGGTACCCCTGCCACTCACTCGTTTAGTCGTTTAGCATTAAGGAAACTTGTTCGTCAGACAGTATTAACCTGATTCCTTATATCTTCTATTACATTCCATACCTTCTCATTCTCTTGTGCTTCCAAGAAAAGACAAATGCACATTAATTAAATTCTACTCTCTGGAGAGCCATATGCTTGGAAGATAAGAATATGCATACTATTATGTATATAAGTGCTCTCCGGAGGAGTCTTCGGCTTCATGCTTAATACTTCAGCTTAAGAAAAGCATCAATGTCTTTATGTTATGGGTAATGCTTACAATCACACAATTCATCACCTTAAATGCCGACGTATTACAATTCGAGCATTCTTAATACGTGCACAATTGTAATCGTCCTGATTATGCTCCAATGGAACCTTGTTTGATCTCCATAACAATAATCTCGAATCGAAACCGATATTTCACATACCGAACCCCGTGGGTCTCGTAAACCGCTGAACTGGAAGAGCATAAAAAGTACACAAAAGTTTGGACCCTCTAGCTAGAAAGTTAGACATGGAAGATTTGGGACAGACCCACCTTAATTTGAATTTCACAGAAAAGTGGAGAATTCTTGAAGAGAAAAGGTCAAACTACGGTCAACTCGAGCTATATCAACCTCCTGTAGGCATGTACTTCGAGTATTAATTAAGTAATATACATGAAGACAGGATATATTTAATATTATGAGAAAAGAAATATACTTAATTTCCAAAATTTCAAGATATCCCTATTAGCTCATCACCAAACAAATTATTCCGTGTACAAATAATTTGGCTTACGTACAATAATGTTTATTGAGAGAAACTTGGATGTAATCATACTAATTATAATTATACGACCTGCCCGTAACACACCCGTATATTGCTACTCTACTTACTTAATTCCACGTTGTCTTCCACGAGACATTTTAGAAGACATGAGCACTTCACCCAACCCGGGTCTTTCTATTCACTGCACCGACTTTATAAATCTCCATATGCATATACATAGATGGATACTACTCGTCTCTCCGTCTCATTCACCGTTAGAAAGACTATATAGCTTCATTAATAACCATTTAAACGGTAAAGTCGGAAACCTTCAGCTCAAGTGATCAAATTTCAGTAATGAGATTGTCGGCATGACATGAGTGGAGAATGATACTCACCCCTGCCAGTATCGTCATGTCATTTATTCAAAATGCAAAGTGTTAATGTACCCACTGAAATTACAAGTTATTAACGCATAGTCAAGATATTCTGCATGGCGTTTCATAATATGTATCTCTAATCCTATGGTGGACGCTGGATGCCCTGTCTTCCATTATTTCAAAACTAGCAAGGCGACCCGCCCTTACGAACGGGCACGCCTAGCAGTAGGAAAAGTATATAAAGTTCATGAGATCATATCAGCATTATTGAGTGCGAGTTCTATGCGCCGAGATCTCCAAGACCGATAGCTCCAAGGTTTCGGTGGTAAATTCTGATAATAATTCACATAATCTGCATATCATCATCATCCTGTGGCAGCTAGTGATATATTAGTAAATGTTTTTGGAATACCCTACAAAAAGGCGAAATGAATGAATCGAAATCACCGATACTCACTCAGAGCCTTTTAAGACTTTCAAATTAAATTTAAGCATGGTCTGGCCTGGCCTGGCTTCTCGCTGATAAACATGCCACCTTAAGCCAGACGTTTTTAATCACACAAATAAATCGTTTCCTTCCACAACCAGACACGAGACAGGAAAAACACATGGAAGTGGGCAATTAATCCGGTAATTAATTCAAAGTTGAGCGGTTTTACAACAGGATTGCACGGAAATACAAGTGCAGTCGCCCAGTCGGGGTTCAGGTTAACTTAAGGATATACACCACATAACTCTGGATTGGATCTTGTTTCGGAAATAAAACACGAGTCAAGTCATTAAAACGACAACCAAATCCTTTGATCATTTAAATCGTAAGGCAGGAGAGTACCACTGAAGAGCAATGTTGTAAGTCAGGCATGAAGCAAGTTCGATCCAAAGGTAGAAATAACGGCAACTATAAAATCGTGCATTGCGCACCCATGTCAAAAAATGGATAGGTTAGACAGAGTCAGTTCAGAGTTAGAATAACTATTAAATATTAACTATACTATTAACCTGTTTAGTTCAAATTGCCGTTTTTAGCTACATCCTCGGCTTAATTTGATCAACAAGGTGACTCTTCTCTAGAGACGGCTAAAGAAATATCGACACTATTAAACACTATTGGCCCTTATTATGAAACCACGGTCAGTGAGGCTCCAGTAGCGTAACAAGTCATACTGCATTAGGAAATAGAAAGTAAGCAGGAATTGAACCGGGGACCCGATTAAAGCATATTACGTTGTACCAACGCCAAAACCACCCTTCAGCACCATTTCTTCGACTCCGATAACTCAACTGATACTCCGAAAACAAACTAGTCAACAATGATCTGGGCACGGTGACAAATGAAGTATTGTGCGAAGATGTTTTCTATTGTTCTGTCTTGTTTTCTGATATCTTCAAACTCTCGTCGAAATTGAGGGAAAATTTACCCCAAAAATAAGGACACACTAGTCGACTTCGAACAATGGAACTGAATCCCTTCTAGACAATACGAACCTACTTAATTTACAAACATAAAATCCAAATACCACTTCAAAGTAAACGTTATTAAATAAAAGTTGAGTTAGCAAGACCATATAATCACATTTTTTTTCATCCATACAGTAAGCCAAATACAAAATGTCTTGTTCCAGCTTGCAAAAACACTGAGTCGATTAATATAAGCGCGTACGTCAGATAATGGAAATAGAGTTTAGTTTTTAGGAATATTGCCTCGAACGCATTTTGAAAGGAAAAAGGGTAAAAGGCAATGGCAAAAGGGATTTCCTTCTTTTCTTTCTACTACTTTTATTTTTCATAAAAAGAAACATGAAACTATATTCTCGGAGCTCCCTAATGGAGACCTAATGGAACAACATCATGTGTAACGATTTGAGACAAAACTTGTCTCATTAGAACTGATTTACAAGGACGAATCCATGGGGACCGGACTCAAAACTAAAGCGTACGCTTCGTAGTCATGGATGCCGGCTGGCAGCTTCACTCTCACTAATATGGAACTATACTCAGCCATACTGCACATTAGTTAGAAATATTCAAAGTTAGTTCACAGGATTTGCAAAATTCAAAAACATACAAGGGAACCATTTTCGATGGTAAAAACGAACTGGCTAAAAAGCTTTAGTTCATTGCTACGGAACTACAATATTGAATCCTGAACGTTTCAGTAGAATATGATTTTTACATAGGAAGTGGTTTCCTTCTTACAATTAGTTCAAGCCAACCAGAGCCTAAAATTTTGAGTCGTCTGCATGACCTCGCACTTTAGTGCTGGGTGACGCAAATGACATAATAGATAATTTACTCAATTTTGGGCCCGAGGGAGCGGAGGTCTCAAATAAACCTCACCCTACAATATTCTACATTTATGGGTTTCGAAATTACTAAAATGCTTCACTAAACGCACGTGTGATAATACGTGGCTACTTTGGGGACCCACAATAGTACCAAAATGTCAAAATGCCTTCCACACTTCCCGTGTTGTGTCGAAATATATTGTACAATCTCTCACCCCTCCTAAACTAAATTCAATAAACCTCCCAATGTGGTGAAAACGCCGCGTTTAGTATTTTGAGATAGTTTAAATACTCATATATCAAGAGAGTTGGTAGTGGTGTTTGTCCATCATTACGTGACGATGAGTGAGTAGGACTAAATAGGCTAGAAATATCAAAATTTGTCCTGAATGAAACGTTTACGTTTAATCATCGCAACCACACTGTCAAAATCCACCAGAATTTCTTCAGAATAAAAAAAATTGGTCCATTCCAAAAAATTAATACTGGTATCACGACTGTCTAGAAAAAGTCCTCTGGCAATTGCAGCTGTATTTAACAATGAAAATAATAATTTCTTCTGCCAAAATTTCTCAATCGAAGCTGGGATTATGACCCGAATCCCGAACATTCGCCGTATCTCAACCTTGTCTGAACTTTACACATTACACCGTTTCACGTGATTTTGGATTATCAACAGTTTATTCTTGGAATTTAACTGTTTGTTTCCGTATTCCTTGATTTTAAATAAACTCGAACAGACACACAGTAACCAAACGGCATAGATGAATCCCAATTTCACATCCATTCTTAGTTTCTGTATATACTCATCGCACATGAAAAAGAAACATTACACTAAAATTTAATACGTAAATTCGACTCATCTGTTCTCCGTTTCGTTTCGTACGTACGGTTCAATTCGAGTTCATACAATTCCAAGATTAATCCCTGCGCTGGGTGTAAGAGTGCCAAATTGTGATTCTCAGATACAAGCCATTCCATGAATTCTCATTACTAACACAGCAGTAGAAAATACTTTTAAATTAACGAACTTTTCCAACTAACCATGGCGTGAAGCACCCATGGAGTGCCAGGCCAGATGAACACGGCGACATGAATGCTCGGTGAAATCGCAATAAATAAAAATTGCCTCCGTTTGGCGACCATTGCAAGGGCTATCAACTGAGCAAGTATAGAATACTAAACAGACTTCTGGCACCAGTAGGAAATTGCACTCTTGTTCACAGTCGCGGTCCCGGAATTCAAAATTGTTATTTGTGGCCCGACCCATTTCGAAATTTAAAGAAGTGGGCAAACATTTTTGAAAACATCGGTTAATTTTGCCGAAAGAACTGACCTTCCTTAAAAGAAAGGGAACCGGCGTACTACTCGTCGTCCACAAAATTTGAAATTGAATACTACATATCAAAGAGTTAGAATTGATTTTTTAGCTACAATTCCTAACTCTATGCTAAATATCGTTCGCCCGCGATAACCGTAAATACTAACATAATTGGATCAAAGTTCGTTCCGATTATAAAACTGGGTTTAGCGTTCAGAGCTGCCTACTGAGAATTCAAAATCGAATTCAATATTAAAAAAATACAAGTGCAATCATGTAATTTTTATGATCACTTGAAATGGTTTATGTCCGCTACAAGTTACCACACCGTGTGTCTGTCGAGGTAGCGTGCATAAAATAGTTCGACCATCGAATATCCTGCGAACCTGCGGAGTAAAGCTTTCGTTCGGACTTCGGAGACAAAGCTAGGGCATCTGTCATTACGAAAAGGTACCATGGACGGCCCACTAGGTGAAAATACCTGGAACCGTCACTTCTTCCTGATACTGATGCTACTGCAGTAAAAGTTAAAATGGACCCGAAGGTCGATCCGCCCCCACTGGCATGCACAGAATGAGAAAACAAAGTCAGGAGGAGAGTAAATCCTTTAGTAATTAGAACTTTCACGTGTTTTATATACTTTGGATGAGAATGCGAAGAGAGCGAGCCAATTTAATCAAAATTGGATCTTCCTCTGACTACTTACCCCAGGCCATGGTATAAGGGAAGCAGACAGACAAGACCTACTTTTTTTTACAACCCAGTAAGCGGAATGAGTCTTGAGTCAGAAAATCCTTTCGTAAAGTCATAATGATCCACTTCCCAAACAGTTCAGTGCATTAACCCGATTGATTTCCATTGGAGGGTGTTTTATTTTCCCGACTAACGAAGTTTATATTGAACAACCACTTTAAAACTTGTAAGAATAAAAAAATTTATAGAGACATTTTTTAAAGTATTTTCTTATTTTAAAATGTTGAGAATTTTTGTCCAGGTAATGATCTTATTTTCTATTATCCGGAAACCGAACGGGTTTCGTACAACCGTGTGGCATCGTTCGTTGGAATAATCAAACCAGTCTGTAATGAAAAATATCGAAAGCGCACACCTGTCCGTTGAAATCGGATTCCCCCAACTGTCCCGATCTAAAATCTGACTGGTATCACCAAATAAAGTTTCGTTTCACAGCTAGAAATGTTTGAACCATCCAAACCACAAGTCGTGCCAGGATTACTTTGACTTGAAACGTCTTTTACCACTAAAGGTCATGCCAAAGGCGAAGCATGCGAGGTTACTTAAAAAGTAGGTTTTGTAACACTGAATTCTACAATCGGATGAATCGGATGTTGCGCTTTTCAGATATATCAAGAATTTGGGTAGCATGTTGGACTTCACATCTCGCTGATTTTCGGATAACCAGTCCAACGCACGTTAAAGAAAATTTCCGATAAATGGAGAGCTGATGTAGATTGCTGAGTGTATATATATGTATACGTATAGTATTGAGAGGTCCTAAATATTGATTTAAAAAACGAATTCCACTGTTACACGTGGAAGTAATAGGATGAAACTAACACGTGAAGTAAATAATAATAAAAGTTTTGAAAATGTGTTGATTAACAGGTTTTGGCTACGTTGGCAGTGAGCCTGGGTCCATTCGCAGCTGGATTGGGAAAAGGATACAGCAGTCCAGCGTTGGCATCACTAGAAGAGTCAAAAACAACGACTTTTCACGTCTCTGCCCAAGTGAGTTCTCTCACACCAACCAATTAATTAGACCTCACAATTAATTAGATGTGCTAGAAACACATTGTGCCAAATGGGTTGTGGCTCCTAGGCGCAAAGATCAATAAACCATTTCAATTGAAATGTTCCCAGAATCTCCAAATACGACTACGACTACGGCTCCGATACGAACTATATTCAACAAACTGAATTTCTCTGCTGAAGCCATTTTCGGACTCAATTACAACGATAAACATTTTGTAGTCCATAATTAATAGTGTAGAACAAAATACATATAACATTGGCTTTAAGAAAATCAATTTATTCGTGTGAAGAGAATGTCGATTTACCGGTACCGGTATAGGGTGTGAAACAGACATCGAGAGTCCAACTTTTCCGATTTACAATTATAAATTATCAATAAATTCCGAGTTCAGCAATCCAGCCCCAGAATGGCTTCTAAAATTTTCAAACTGGTAAATACTGCACTTTTCCTGACATTTTCGGTCTTAACCTCATTCGTCACACTGACCCGTCCATATACTATGAACTCATCATCCGATGTCCAGTAGTACATTTTTGAGAACATCTCCGTGGACGTCATAATAACAACATAGTATTCCCCCATCGGGTCAAAAACCGTCTGGAGTCGTCTGGACCACATTTCACCGCACATCAATTTTCGGTGTATATATATAACGTGAATCCAATCATTCCAACCCGTGTATTTGACCTAAAAAAACGATCAATACTCGCTGGGGTTGAAATTTGGTATACATATACATATGCTACCCGGGCTGCTTCGCATCATAATCTCATCAAGATGATGATCATGATGATCATTTGAAACCCCTTCTTGATATGACGACGGACGATGATAAGATCATCACTTCCGTCCGTTTTTCTCCATTTTTCCTTTCATCTTTTCTCGGAATAACTTTGCCAGATCTTCGAGAGTCAAGTCAAGTCGAACCCACTAACCCATGTACTTTCTAAAGTGAACAATATTATTATTCGTACATGTACTGGGTGGTTCATAACCTTTCGACCCATCATAAAGTCATTCCTGGGTGCTAGATAAGATGAGACAAATATTGTGTGGAGAATTTTATCCCGAAGGAAGGAATTTCTATTAGAATTCTCAATCCCGTAAGGACTCAGCAAAATGAATACATATCTCAATTCATTCGATCTAACTGTAACGTCATTAAATGTAGGAGGATATTTTAGATATTATGAACCGCCCTGTACAAGGTTTCCTTTTCTGTCAAGACCTGCATACCCACTTCCTCAATGAACCAACATTTTCTTTTCAACCTAGGCTCAGCAACCTCTCTGCTCTAATTTCATAAAGAAGGAAAAGTTTTGTGATCAGAATTTTGATTACGACAGAGAGTTAGTCCACTTCGCTGTAGTGACTGAAGCTCTAGGTTTAGCTTTTGAAATGAAATGTGATGTGGATGCGGGAGTACTTTTTTATTATTTCATTTTCATTTATTTCCTCTTGGGAAGAGGACGTGCACGTGGAAACCCGTAAAGTTAGCTCTCTCTCTCCGCTAATCACAACTTAAAATTAGAGAGACCAGACACAGAAAGCAGGGAAAAGCACAAAATACTTTTATAGCCTTCTTCACATTAAGTTTCAGAGGAAAACTCTGGATGGGCGGAGTGGATGTAAGGATTTAACGAGACGAAAATCTAACCAACTCTTCCAATCCAGTCCTAACGAAAATGAAGCCAGACAGACTTGGAATGAAGGGACATTGGATATAAGTATTAAGTCCAAATACACTCCGTGTTGACTGAAATAGGTCAAAGTTCAAATCTCTTTTCCCCTGTCAACCGAAAGTTTCTGAAAATACTGACTGCCTTCGGAACATCATGACTGCTCGTTAACGAACGGTTGTACAACCATTATTCACTTCTATGAGTTTCTTCTCTTACAAAAGAAGCAGCCAGTCGAAACATTATTGCGGTGCTCTGCAGTGTTCGTGTGATACCCAAGATCACAAAGATATTGTTTTTGTAAACGCTATCTTATTATTTCGAATTGTAAGACAATCAATACGCGGACCAACATTTGAGTGATTGCATTTCCAAACACCCAAGACAATTAAAGAATAGTAATGAGGGAGACATGGTTGTACAAAATTACAGGATACCAGACACAGACGCAGTCTGTTCACCAAATTGTTATTGATTTCCCCCTAAGATAACTGACAAACAGTAAATTCACAGTGACCGAATTCACCGAATCATCAGGAGCGACCAGTTATACCACTCTGTTTGTCCTCAGTATTAATTTTCACTAACTATACATCGAAATTGCTATTAGTATCACATCGTTAAAACCGACAGTGAGACCCGAATTTCTAATGTCCTAAACCCCAAACCCAATTCCAATTCGAATGTTCACTCAACCTTTCCTAATCTCATCCAGTGAAATGTTAATCATCATAATTTCGATTCAACGCTCGTAATTCGGCATCCAACTGTAATCTAAGGTTCAAATTGCTTCAGCCCACTTAAAAAACTTGAATGTCTAGTTAGGACATCATAGCAAGTAATTAACTCATCTAATTAGTCGGATCATGTCCACGTTAGTATTCAGAGGCGGGTCGAGGGGCTGACCCTATAAAACATTGAGTACATAGTTTTGCATGGTGGTACACTCGTCACTCCTAAAATGTTTGTAAATACCTTAACCACAATTAATGGTTAATGTCAACCTGATCAAAACACAATAGATAGATAATAACATCTCTCGAAAACTCCCTTCTCTAACCCAAAAAAGATATCAGCAACAAATTTATCATGCGGGACAAGATACCACTCAGCTCAAAGAAAGGGAAAGGAAAGTAATAGAATCTGGGTAATGCAATAAATTGACGAAAAAGTTAACGAATTTAGGAAAGAAGAGGCGGAATGAAATTATGTTGTAATGTAGTGAGTCTGCTCAATTCTCTATGAAACCCGTTTTCCGTATTCAAACTCAACTCTAGGTCTATTCAGTCAGTCCACTCCAGATATGGACTTCACTGCATTGCCGGCATGCATGTTTTCCCTTACATGGGACAGTTTTCGTATGTAAAACTGTAGTCAAATCAGATAAAACCCTTCCATGTCCAGTCTTGCATTGCGAATATACGGAATAAAAGCTGGGTCTGGGCACTATAACTGTTTTTAACGCCTTCAGAATAATTATCAAGTTTGTCCGATAATTACTGTAAGCCAAAATTCTCAGTGCAAAACAATTGAATTTCACATCTCCACAACGTTCCTTGTTAAATGATGTTAGGATTTTAAAAGAGAAGAGCGCAGTGCAGTCTAGCGCAGCGCAGCATGGATTCGTAGCATGTTGCAGTTTCAAAGTCAGTTATGGTCGCTCTAATTTATAATCCGACTGGTTATGCAGCTTGCTAGGCTAGGGAATGCGAATAAGCCAAAGAACATTTGAATGTTAATTGGATACATTCGTGCACCCCACATTACAAAGTTTCATAAAACGTGGAAGAATCCAGTTTAGTTCAAAATTATATTTTATGAAGCAAAAAAACACAAGAAACAACAACACAAAAGTTCCAATAAAGTTAGGAAAGCTAAATCTTTAGAACTACTAAGCAATAGCACAGACCAAGGAATTGGGACTAGGCGGGCGGGTAGTAATATCTGCTGTCGCCAAACAAGGCGCAAAATGACTCCTTAGTAGTCTAATTAGAGGGGAATTCCTTGTTCCTTAGTCACGATTTTAAGTACCAAAATTTTTCTTAGCGAATCATTTCCCGGCATGTAACCCGAAAAAGGCGTTCCAGCTCATCTGAGTCCGTCAACTCGTCGGGCATAAAATTGTGTACGTGTCAAGAGTCTAGACGCGTGTGTAGACAACATCATTTTAAAACAAAACAGCTGACAAGAACAGATTTATGGCACACTGGGATGCTGATATTTAGCACGTGACTTCATTTTGTTTTCTTAAACAAGTTAAAGGCTCCGAGTGTTGGGTGCTTCCCTCCATTTCAACAAATAGCATTCGCACAATTGGCAATTGAACTTCTAATTTTAGCAAAATATGAGTATATCTGGTGCAATCCAAATGAAAACAGCAGGTCCCATCCGCGCAAGGTCGGCAAACAGTTAGGCCGTATTTTTTTTTGAATTCACCATGGTCGAATTGGACCATGGCCCGAGTTTGACATT
>JAQFYE010000277.1:0-42826 GCA_034694305.1 Protaphorura glebata | reverse complement strand
AAATCATTTTCCAAGCAGATAGTTAATTGTTTTTACTCAAGTCCGAGTTTACAAGGCAAATATTATTTCATAATTTTTACCAAGAGCCAGTCTATTGGCATTACGACATTTCAATTACAATCATTTCCACCGCAACAAGTTCCTTGTCAAAATTTTTTGTCTCAAAACATTAATTCGTGGAAATATTTTTGTACGCAACTGTATCGCCGAGATCTCGATATTTATCCGGAAATAAAGGAAAGGTTTTCTCAAATTCCAAACCGTGGGAGGATGAGAGATAATTAAATAAGCAATTTGGCCGAAATCAAGTAAAAGTGCCTTAACTCGTCTTACTTTTGATTTTCAGTGTTTCGCTTTATGATATTGGGTCCATTTCTTTCAAGGGTAAGTCTTTAGCTTAAATAATTGGCCTCAAAAGTTTCCTCCAAAACTTTGATTGAAACTGAATTGGATTGGCTTATATCTGTGTTTGTTGCAATACTATTACAGTTTTTCCAGACACTTTTCGCCTTAAACTTCGATCGCCTCTATAAAATCGGGTGCATTTCCTTCGAGCGTGCCTTTTTGGCTAGTCAACACCATTTCTTTTGGAAGTATTGTGTTACTCTATTTGATTCTATTTCCTTCTAGAATAATCATTTCTCTCTCCATTTAGAGTTGTTTTGTCCATCTCATCTCAATAGACTCCTTTATAGTTTGTCTCTATTTGTCAACTATAAAACATACTCAATATAATATTTTTCAACATATCCACCGCTTCTATCTTTCTTACTACATTTTTATGGATTTTTTGTGATATTGTTGGACCGGTAGTGAAAAGGTCTATTTTATGCCAATTTATTTGGGTGCAATAATCTGCGGTAATATTTGCACTGGAAATGAACTTTTGCACCGGGAGAACAGGGACCAAGAACAACGAACAATACCTCAAAACATTCATAGAAATATATTAATGCATAATATTTAAAATATATATTGGGTACGTTTCGGCATTAAACCGTTCAAGAATCTGTTCTTTTATGATATTTTTACTTAAGAACTCTTCAGCGCGGTTACGCAAATCGGATTTTAAAGCGGAATAGTTCCTTATATCCTCTACAAGATTCTCCACAAAATGCATAACTCAGGGTTTTCCCAACTGCAACTGCCCGAGATTAGCCTGAAGACGAGAGGGGCAGTAGGTTATGCACTATTCACCCAGTATATTCGCAAATTTTGTTTCTTTGTTAACATGGTATTCCTACGCATTCACACATACAAGTACGCTCGTTATCTCATCGTCCGTATATTTGTATATCGTACATTGTAGTTTCCAAGGAGACTAAACAAATCAATTAATCAAATTGATACAATCAGGAGGTCCCAAAAAAACTCAAAAAATGCAATGTCTACATGACTTCAACATTAGCTATACAGATCAAAGGGTGTTGCAAATATAGCGGGTATCCACCCGACAACGTTGAATTCCAAAATGTCTATAGCAAAGATAGAAGGAATTAGAAGAAAAACCAAATGTTGTTATTTTTGTTTTTGCTCAGTACGGGATCTTCTGACTACAAAATTTGACTGATTTGTTTAGGATTTGTTTTTGTTTGTTTGATTAGATTTTAGCCTCCTTATTCTCTTTCATTAAAAAAGAATACACCCATTAATTGACCTAACCGCTGAGGCCGAATCAAACATCATCGCGTATTTTTGGTTTGCTTCCCACTTGGCCTAGAGACATACAAAACATAATATGTACCACCTAGTAGTAGGAGAAACCAGTGGAAAAAACCTCTTTGAGCAAACCACCGTGAGTGCAAGTCCGAGGAATCGAACTCCAGCACAGCGAGACAGAATGAGCCAACCATACCATCATGCTGGAATGGACTTGTTCCATTCTCTTTTATTTTGACGGTGCATTTCTTTTCGGCGGTCAGTGTGATAGAAAGATTTTTTTCGGTGGTAAGTATTGGTAGACGTAATTGATGGACGAGTCCTGTGGAGTGTTCACCCTGGCGTCCCTATGACGACGGAGATTGTGGCTGTGGTTGTGGGCCGTGCGGGTGACGCGGGTCCTTGTTCAGATGTACATGGACTTTTCTCCACTCCGCACAAAAACCCGCGGCTCCCACACGTCTCCATCTTGAATTTCTACTCCGAAACCAGGACCAGCACGACACACCAAGCCACTCACACACTCACAAGTACAACACAGTCTAGGACGACACCACGCTCTTCTTTTCTCACTTCTTTAACAATTCACAAGTGACCCTCTCAATCATCCACGTCCGGGGTCACCCTACCAGTAGGCACAACACACACATCATTAAGTCTGTAAGTAAACCATTCTTCAATTGTTATTAGTTTAAGATACTGGTCGTCACTGTCGTCAGTCTTGGTCATGGACCGCCGGCCGGCTTCGGATGGCTTGGCTTGGTCTGCCCAATTTTATGCTCATGAGTCATAATACGTAATCTGGATTTGTCACCCATTTCTTTCCAATTGTTGAGGTCTAATTAATTAATGACAATCCGTGATCGGCGGACATGAATTCACTGACTGACTCTTAGTTCTCAACAGTGTATTGCGTAAACAAATAGTATAAATATTTAATGCGAGGGAAAGTAGGCGGAAGGGCACGCCAGGCCCAGGCCAGATTCTGAATTTGAAGTTAGAGATGTCCATATTTTCTCTGATATCAGGTCAGGTCAGATGTAAACTGTTTTCATTTAGAGCACTTCTCTGTCGCCGTTAGTGGGCATTAAAATTTAATTATTTGTAATTTGAGGTCTGTAATAATTGTAAAAAACGGATAGTGGAGGCTAATCTGGAAAGTTTTGAACGAAGGCAACAAGCAACAATCGTAAGAATTGTCGTGTCATGTCTCATTTATTTAAGGGGACAATACTGTTATTATTTCACCTTTTTTTAACCCTATTCTGGGGGTTAATGGGGTGGAGTTTGTAAAATGTGAAATCTGACAAGACGATCAGCTTGCTTCTGCTTTATGGAGAAAGTGACGGTGGCTCCGGGCTAACATTTCTTTGGCCTCAAATTAAATGCTAGTTGGTTAAGAAAATGTTCACAATCACATTAGTAATTAATTAGCAAACAACAGGCAATAGAAAATTTTGATCTTTCTTGAGCAGTTTGCATTATTTATAATTTGTTGAGTGGATTAGTTAGTTGTAAGTAGTTCCGACCGGATTTGACAAGAATCTGGCAAGGACAAGAACAAAACTGAGACTTGAATTTTATATTTTGAATAATTTGGATAGATGACCAAGAATCTTATTATTTCCCCGTTGCAGGAGACGCAAGTCACTAAGGACGACCTTTTTCTGCATTTGTAACGAGTCCGAGTCCCGGCCACAATATTCCTTCACCAGCGACGTTAGGAGGAGGTTTCTCTTCTTATTTAAGTCCACATTCCAAAATAGGGTCGAACGTGGTCATTGACTGCACTGCTGGAGGACCTTTGACCGGCGGTGTAAAAGACATTATCATGAAGAAGGACGGAGAAGTAGATGAGCGGGGGTAAGTACTTCATTTTATTTTGTAGATCGCTTTCACTACCATCAGGGGACATAGAGTGTCCTGCTAATAAGCGAAAAAGTAGATTTATTATTTTATTTATTAAAACCGAAGCAATCAACATTATCATACAACAAATCAAATTACATGACAAACGTGATAGATCCCCGAATTGGGCGGATTTTTTTTAAATTAACTCTAATATTGGCATTCCCTTGTAGGAAATTGTTCATTGGAGGCTTGAGTTGGGAAACGACTATAGATGGTCTTCAAAGGTACTTCACCCGTTTCGGTGAAGTAGTCGATTCAGTAGTCATGAAAAACCCCGACACTGGACGATCCCGCGGATTCGGGTTCGTGACCTTTGCGGATCCTGGCAATGTGGACGCCGTTCTCAATAGTGGACCCCATCAATTAGATGGCAGAACTGTAAATTGCAATTACAGCTTACTGTATTTTTATCGAATAATCAGAATTACCTAATTAATGTTCAATATTCGGTTTTCTTTCACTTTTCTTAGATTGACCCCAAACCCTGTAACCCACGAACGCTACAAAAACCCCGAAGAGGAACGAATATCCCTAAGGTGTTTCTAGGTGGACTCCCACCGAATGTGACTGAAACTGATCTTCGTTCTTTTTTTGAACGCTACGGCAAAGTCGTTGAAGTTGTTATAATGTACGATCAAGAACGTCGGCGAACACGAGGTTAGCAAAATTCGTTCAATTTTGAAAAGTCAGATCTTTTTCCAAATGTTATATGCATGCCCCTGCGGGACGTTTTCGTTTTCTAAGAAAATGAGACACAATGAATCTCTTAGTTTGTACAGCTTTAGGTACGGTACCCACACCTTGGAGTCTAGTAAATACCATTCTTTTATCATTTAATCAATAATACGTTCAGAGTGCTTCAAAAAGTCTACAGGGAAGGGTCAGGGCAGGGGTGTTGAATTGATGGAATGGAAGGTATGGGACTGGGAACAGAGACAGCAGATTTTTATTTTTGAAGCACCCTGTTCGTTATGCAGTTAATATGTTAATATTATTATCTTATTTATCTTATTTATCTTACCCGTACAAAACTTTCGACATTACACTTGCAACTCACTTTAAGGAAGGAAAGGAAGTACGCTTTGGGTTGGTTGATACCTTGGTTGGTTAAACTATTGTAAGTTACTTACGTTCTAAACACCTAAGCCTTAATTTATTTCTTTGGTAAAATTTTAATGTGTGTAAATTTTACTTTTGTATGATTTAGGTAAGACAAAACTAGAAGTTAAAACAAGTTACGAATACGATACGAAATCATCTGATACGTAGAAGTAATCTCAGTCGTAGCTGATTTCCTGATTGAGTTTGCTTCCTTCCTCCTGCAACCCTCTCCTCATCATTTCCAACCACTTCCTCTTCCGGGTCGTTATGATCTGATCATACAATCCTAAGATTCCTGCCTTTTCTTGATAATAATTCGTTTTCAAATTGAATATTAAGACGAGACGAGAAGATTCACTACTACTACTATTTTTACGGTTGGAACTTGATTTGAAAAAACTGGAGGACATTTCTATTGACTTTCAGTACAAATTCAACCAAAAGCAAAGTCTTTCTCATAGTACACGATGTTGTGATCAATCACTCATTGTGCCTCCGGGCTTGCCACATTTGTTCAAAAAATTAACTACTTATACAGAATTTTATTTTATTTTTATACGGAACCGAGTTTGTTCTTGCTCCCACGGCAGCGTGTAAAATCTAAACTTTACATTTGATTTTTGGAAAAAGATTGACAACTTTTCATATATTTTTCGTATTGAATCCTCTCCAATATTAAGTTTATATTTTATGAATTATTATCTTGGCTCGTCAGGATTTGGATTTGTTTCTTTTGAGACCGATGATCCAGTGGACAGATTAGTCGCCGAACATTTTGTCAACCTTAATGGGAAGCAGGTATAACAAAGCACAGGCTAAGTAAATCCTTACTTACCTCTTACTCCTTTCTCTATTAAAAAGATGGTGTTATTATGGGTTAGGTTCCTGAATACTGTCTATTCCAACAATATTTTATTTAATAATTTACGTATTTAGTCACTTTTTAGTAATTTTACGAATGAGGCCTTATATCTCTGCGGTGTCAATTAAGTTTGGTTTAATACTTAATTTATTAATGTAATTATCTATGTCGTTATTTGCATAGTTAATTAATAATACTGCTTAATAATTGAATGTTCAAAAGAGAGATACCGTTTAGCATAATTTAATTCATAGTGCTATGCTCCCTACTTATGATATATTAAGAGGTTTGAGTATTTTAAGCACTGTTTATTGTTATTATGCTTTAAGACAGACAAGAGTACTACAGCTAAGGCCTTATTGTAAGATTAGTTAGTGATTATGATAACTTTATCTACCATTTAAAAATACATACTGATTCACTTTTTGACTTTACTAGTTACCTAGTGCTAGTAGCTTTAGAAAAAGAGTAAAAGTAGAGTTTTTAAACAATTCCTAAAATTCAACCATCCAACCCATAATGAAGAACATTTACATAGAAATAGATTTGTTGGTTTGACTTTGAAAATTATATTTGTTAGGTTGAGATTAAGAGGGCTGAGCCACGTGACGGACGAGGTGGTGGCATGGGACGGCAATCTGGGTGGGGTGCCATGGTTAGTATTCATATATACTTATGTGCTTTTTTTTTATTTTGAGTTGCTTCTTAGGCTTTTCTTATAATTCGAAATTTGTAACGTTCATTGTTTCATTTCAAATTTTTAAATTCAGTTCGTATTATTTTTGTATTTTTATTAAATACAGTAGTGCATAGCAATTTTAGCAAATGATTTGTCATTTCAATAAGGCATTCAAAATGTTCCCTATCCCTATTCAATGATAATGTGAATCTGAGTATAAACGTAAATCAAAATCGAAAGTTGTGTCTTGAGGGCTCGGGTAATCCACCATTTTGTTTGTCCTTTGTCGTATGTACACAAATGATCTTTGACTTTTTCAGCGCGTTTTGAAACATTTCGATTGCTTTGAGACTTTGTTCAAATTTTTTGTTGCAAATTTGCTTGTCACATGAAATCGGAAGAAAAATAGGGCCGCTTGACAGGATGTTTGAATTATAATTTATTTAGAACCATATGGGACAGATGGGGAATCCGATGGGACACATGGGACCACCTGGGGGGATGATGCAAGGTTACCAAGGATGGGGTACTCCACCACAACAAAGTGGTTATGCCCCCCAAGGGTACAACCCAGGTGGTGGTCAAAGTTACCAAGGTTGGGGTGCAGCAGCACAAGCAGCGAGTGGCCAACAAATGCCTCAATGGGGCAGCTATGGAACGACCCCTCAGCAAAGCTACGGTTATGGTGAGCGTCAAGCGAATACACTCTACAATAATTCTACTAGTAGGTACAACTAGTGTGCAGTGCTAGAAATAATAGAATTACAAAAAACAAAATATTTGAGTAGGTAAAATGTGCGCTAAACGTACAACTACAAAATAGACATGTACTAGGTGTTATCTATTTACTACTACTACTCTACTACTACTCTAAAAAAGTGACTTGTTCAATGTCAAAACATTTGATCCCTCGTTTTATTTTATTATTTAATTTAACTCTGTTTGGATTGGTTTACAACAACAAAATTAGCATGCTAGAGATAAAATTAAGTAAGTAATTATTAATTTCAAATCAAGAAATTGTCCGTGAATTTTAAATGAATTGATTAAATTCTTTATAGTTCCAGGTTTTGGAACAATTTTTGGTTGAACAAGTGACATTTGTTTGATTATTTTCTTCACACCTATATTTGGCATGTCATTTGGTTATTATAAGGGAGGCCATTATTAGGGGTACCTATATTTCCAAAAAAAAAAGAAAAGGAGGGATCAGGTGTTTTGACTGACTGCAATAGTGCAGTGGCAGGATGTAAGATGTAGTGTACAATTATGGACATTTTTACTAGAAGGAGGTGTTTAAATTTTATCTCTTTCCTTCCTGACAATCTAGATTGGATTTGAGGAGACGAACCTTAAATTCTTTATTTTACTGTCTGACTACTTTAACGTTCTTAGAGTGACGTCGTCCAACGGTCCAAGTTTTACCTTGACAATTTACACTCAAGTTCAAGTCACTAAATGACTTAACCTCGAACGTTTTGATCAATTGATATTAAGCTTTTCCTTCAATATAAAAACCAAACAAAAATGAATTTTTCCACTTGAAGCTTTACTTACTGCTTTAAACTTGCTAAAACTTCAAAATTTTGGAACAATTCACACGAATTACAGTTTATCTTTACATTAAAACCCGTTAATGTTTGGATTTGGTCAGTTTTGATCAGTACAGTCCAACCCATTCCCACATTTTAAGGCCGTGAAGTCTGAATCAGTCGGTCGTCAGGCTTATAAAGTTAACACTTGAGACTTGAGTTTGATTAATTGGTTTGGACATTAAGTTAAATTGAAACACAACATATTTGTATATTTAAAAATCGAGGTTTAAACGAAGACATGAGCTGTTTAAGCGCCTGATCCCATCCGGACCTCAAAATTTTCAATTTTGCTTGGCTGTTCCTGTCAGTTTGGTCCCGGACTCAATCTTTGTTTTATTGGAAAGGAGACCGCACACAACTAGTGGGCCAAAGTAGGCTAGTCAGGTTTGGCTGAATTTTTGATATGATGTAGCCCTTGACCTGCTGAACGACTTTTGTGAAGTGCCCAACTAACAGTTTGGCCGCTAAGCACATGCCCGCCGGTGGTATTTCTAGCGGCCAAACGGGTGTCCAACCTTCACAAAGATTGTTCAGGAGGTCAAGGACTACAACGTCAAGAATGCAGTCAAATCTGACCATCTTACTGACCCATTAGCTGTGTACGGTGTCGTTTAGGTATGACACAACTTACACTGCTACGCCAGACTACCCCATACTGAAAGTTAGGACGGAATTACCGGTTATCATTAGTCTCAACATTCCATATTTGCTTAGCATGTACTCAGTTACACCTCCTTCATCAGTAAAGTTTGTATTTATTAATTTCGTAGTAAGTATAAGTAAGGTTTAAGTTGAAAACGAAGGGGTTGAGCATTAGGTTATCATTCGAATTGGCGTGTATAAACAGACAATCCAACCAACGAAATGATGATGGGTGGTGCAGGTACGACTCCGCAGAATAGTTACGGAGCAAATTGGAACTACTCAATGGGGCAAAATGGTACGAGTGGTGGAACAGGAGCACCTGGAGGGGCAGACATGTACGGTCGTCAAGGCTCAGCCGCTGCGGCTCCCGGTACACCAGCTACCGGTCCGGCCCCTTCAAAACCTGCTTCTAATTACCCCTATTCCGCTCCTGCTCCTCAGTATGGTTCATCAGCTGGCTACACCCAACCACAACAAGACGGTGCATCGGCTGGTGCCTATGGACCCTCAAGAGCATACGGTCAGCCCTACAAACACTAAGAATTCCTTCCAAACAAAAATTTCCAAAATTTATTATCAAAATTTTTTTCCCTTTGAAAATTTGTTTGCTTCTGACATTTGCTTTCCATTTTTCTTGTCATCTAATAAACTTTCCGGTCTGGAATTACCTAAAAGGTCAAGGTCCCATTCAGTCTCGACGAAACCGTTTTCAGACATCAATTTTTACCAATTTACTTTGGTTTTTGTCGATTTTCATTTGTCGTTGAAACTTTTGACTTCGATGTAATAACTTTGGCTATAAAGAAACCCTTGCCACAGTGTAGCAGCCACATGAGTTTATTATCGTGACCTTTGGTTTCTTCTGACGTGCTTGTACTAGTCTAGCTTCCCATTTTCTCGTTTGGACGTGGTTAGTTGTCAATTGTCTTTAGTTAAGCTATGCCCGGTCTTGGATGTCCAGTCAAGTGTTTAGTTATTATAACTTCTATCTAGTTGCAGTCACCCATTCGAGGTAAAAATAAGTTTTGGTTATAATTAGTGATTAAGTTCTAATGGGTAATTATTAATTAACCTGACGTATTTTTATGCTTGTCTCTTACTTACCATTATTTAAATTAGTAATCAAAGACTAGGTTCAACTAAAACCTTGGGAATGAGTAATATAATTAAAGTTATCAGTGACAAGATAAGTACCCTGAAAACTGGTCACTTTTCGTAACACTGGATTAATTTTTCGTCCGTTCTTAGATTTTGATGGATAGACTTTGACTTTAGATAGTTGTAAGTTCAGTTTACGAATGACTTTTTACTACAGCTTCGTTAGTACACGCTTTTAATTAATAGTTATTTAAACGTACCGGGCCAGCTTAGATATATTGGTGTTAATTATTTAGACGAGTGTAAGAAATTAGGTTAAGTTGTTAAGGCATGAATGAATGGCGGTACCTTTCATTTCTTAAGTTTATCTTTGCAAATGATTTGGTAATTTATAATTTGGTAAAGGAATAAGTTGAACCCTGCTTTTTGCTGGTTTATTTTTAATTTCTTTGCTTTTCTTCTATTTTGGGGGCGTATATGTTTACTTATTTGTGTGTGTTTTTTGTTTGTTGGAAATTATAGGGACTGGTGCAGCTTCTGGATATGGAGCAGCAGAAGCAACTGCGGCTGGAAGTTATGGTGGACCTGGACCACAACGCGGTGGAAGTTATTCTGCTCCTGGACAAGCTTCGGGTTATCATCCATACCGTCGGATGTAGAATGACCAATTTGAGAGACTTACACAAAAAAAGAAAGCCTGTGAAAGTGTCAACTTCATTTGAATCTGGAACACACAAAACTAAACATAATTATAATTATTTCATAACATAACATAATTGAGTCCCGTCAATAATGCTTGCATATAAAGAAAAACTAATTTGAAACGATATTTGTGTATGGTGTGTAAGAATTGACTTTAAAAAATGAAACGTAAGGAAAATTGAACTCAGTACGGTATGCAAATTTAATTAGATGGACTAATTGTAAAGGTGGGTTTTAAAGGCTTGACAAAAATTTAATACAATACCAGACCATTTTTCAGGGTCAAATTCATGTTAGTACGAGGTTCTACAATATCTTCCATGCTTTAGGTATTATTATAAAAACTGATGTTTGTCTTTTGTTGATATGTCCAGTCCGAGTTTGTCTTTTGTCGGACTCTCTAAATCATGACAGTCCTTGTAAATATTTTTGGTTTGAAGAAGTCTCCTTTTTTGAAGTCAATATTATGACTGAATAATGTCTCGGGATGGGTGACAAAATGGACAAAGTCGGATTTAGATTGTTGCATGGAAGTCAAAGTCCTTCTTTGTTAAATGTAGTAAACACAACTACTTGTAAATATTTTTGCGCGCCTTGTTATTGTTTGCTTTTTTTGAAATAATTATAATTTGCAATTTGATTATTTTCTTTGCTTAGTTAATGTGAGTCATCATTACACATTTCGTATCGTCGTAGTGTTTCCTAGGCATATGTCTTTAGCTCAGGAAAATACTTAACGGATACGAATGACGATAGACACATTGTAATATAGATAAGGATTTTCATAATGTTTGTGTAGTAGAAGAATTAAGAAAATGCTTAATATGCTAAGGATTCTTAATTAGTAGAATTAGTTTAATGAATTAATTCCTACAAAGAAATTCCTACCAAATATTAGATGTACATATTTACAGTAACCTTACTTAATAAATAATGTTGGGTCAGTTCAGTATGTGAAGTAGTAGTGATTGATTGGGCTATTCAGTAATTCCTAATTCATAACTTATGATTAATTCTGTGTAAGTGTCGCGTTGGATTCGGGTGACATTTCCAATTAGTATAAAAAATTATGGTAATATCTTTCCTAGGTCTATTAAGTGAGGTGGTTTAGTGCTAGTTGTACTGGTAAAGTTTATAAAATTAAAGTACTTTTTTCGTGACGAAAATCTTGATAATATTTCCTGCATTAAATTATTGAACTTTGAGATTCTGGACGGAGTCTTCAAAAGTAAAGTTAATTTTAATAACGTTTTGGACTTAAGGAATTCATTTAGCTATTAGCTAACGATAAAGAAACAAATCTTATAACTTATTGTGACCACTACCTTAACGTAAGTAATTTGTACGTAGTCATCCATTTTCATTACATTACACGTAAAAAACATTAACTTGGAACGATAAGGTTTAAAATTAGAATTATTTAAATAATTTGAGAAGAAAATACGATTTACTACTACTTTAGAAGTACGTACGTAATGTATTAAACTCAGCAAATCCCACTAGCCAACAAGAACTTGTACATACTTTACTACTAGAATTTACTCTTTTGTGCATGTGAGTAATTGTGTGATTTGTGGTTGTTTTTCAATTTCATTTCGAAAGACAACGACGACAAAGAGAGAGAGAAAGGCGTGAATAAAATTCAAATTTTGTTTAAAATAATAGTTTTTTTTTCTTTATTATTCACAGTTTTAGATTTTGATTGGAGTGCACAGGTACATAAAATCATTAGTTTAGTTTCAGTTAAAAATTATAAGCAGATTTAGGGCTCGGTCACATCAAATAAAGTTTGTAAAGTGTGATAATAATTAAAATCGAAAACCTGATATAATCGGAGCGCTAATACACAAGGTTTTAAAAATTGTAACTCCAATAATTAGTTAGATATTAATTAAACCAATCTTCAATGTCCAAATTACTAAAAAGTTTTTCTAGCCGGGTTGTTTTCGAATCTGAACCTTCAACGTGGACAATTGGTTTTGGCATTAGTGCATAAGTTTTCTTTAAATATTTTTCTGGGTAAACTCGTGGACCGGATTTCATTCGAACAGGAATATCTTTTGTCCCGTAGAGTACTAGAGTAACGTCCTCCATGTAACCTTCATTCCTCTTGTCTTTTGTCTATGAAGCAAAACAGTAATCGGTTTAGTTGCAAAACTGTCTTCTCTTAATTAGGTTTTTATAATTAGTAATCATACCGAATCAGCAAGTTTAAAAGTCCACTTTCCTTTTGGATTTTCTCCCCAAGTGTGAACAGACATGAACGGCCAGGCGTTGAAACCAGTTGAGGAAGCGTCGTTTTTCCGAGGAATCAGTAACTCGGTTGTAGTTCCTTGAAATTATCATCATAATCAAAGCATTTCTTACAAAGCAGCAATTCCACGTGACAGACTGGAAATCCGTTTAGAAGCTTACTCAAGAAAATTATTACCGATGCTACTTTGTCGCTACCACAACATAGGTCGTTCGGTCATTGCCCTCTTGGAAAATACGCTATTAAGTTAGCAATCGTCATTGCATTGCAACAATCAAGTACTACTCGATTTGCTGCAACATGGAATCACTGTTTACCACAATTATATTCGCTGTTCTTCGCGTGGTATGACTATATTGTATGCTGTTGGAAGTAATTTAATCTTACCTTGTGGAGATGAAAGCTCGATCGCTAAGGCTCCCCGCGTACTATAGTGAACGGTCGTAAGGACTTCGACATGCTCTAAATAGCTGACTTCGTTCGCGGTACCCTCACAGCCGTTTGTTTCAAATTGGACCACTTTCGGTTTCATCGGATCAATTATTCTCTCAGTCCTAGAAAAAACCAACAAATCAATCCTGAAAACCGGACCGACTTTTCGTAGGAGAGCCAAGCAAAAAGTACGATACGGCTAAAAAACACAAAAGGCAGTACACAAGCCACTTCTTATGTGAAAATCAGATTGAATCAAAACAAAGAGGAATTGAAGGGCTATACCAAATGTCCTGTGTATACTATTACGACTGATAACACGAAAACTTGATCTGTCTTTTAACTGCTGAACGCATTTCGATGTGTACTTGCTGAGCGCAACTTGGGGAAGATTCATATGTTAACTGAAAGAAGATATGAGATTGGAATATAAAAATAATCTGTACTCGACCTTAACGGTGGACACTGAGATCCTCAAGTTTTCACTGAATAAAAAGAATATTTCGAAATATAAAAGAGAAACTTAAGGTTATCAGCGTCTGTGCTTAAGTGAAGGGAAGCCCAAAATCCTCAAATCGAATGTTCATTTTCAGGGCAATTTATAATACCTCAAGTGAATTCAGGTTGAAAATGCATACCAAGTAGATGAAGCATTCGGCTGACTCGTGAAAGTCGGTCACAAATCATGTACTGCTTTTCCCATTACACTTCAACTATTCATTGTTACGCGTTTTTTTAGAAGTGTCCTGTCAGCCAATTTTCATTCTCACCGTCGTTGCAAAGAAAAGGAGCGAAAAGGCCGGAAAAGTGGAAAAGCGACAAGGGAAAAGTGAAAATCCGGAGAAAGTGTGCGTCGTACTGTGTAGTTGAGTAGATCATTGGAGCAAGTCAGGTGATAAGGGAACCGCTGTGCATGTATTTAAGTCTGGATTCCATCTAGCAAACGATCTGAAATAATCTAACTACTAATTTACAGATCACCTGTGACTTTACAGCGTTAGAGGTCGACGACCTGTGCCGATTTCCTGTTAGAGAAAGATTGCAGACTAATATTGTGCATCTTGTAAAATTTTCTACGTTTTGCGGACATTGGTACCAATACACAAACCAGTAGCTGGAAAAAGTGTACTTAGCTTAACTCGGTGTTTCCGAGTAAGTCAAAAAACAAATATTGGCAAACAAAATATTCGACCAAGTCACAGTTCAAAGAGACGTTATAGGGGAGGACCAGCTCGAGCGACTCCCTTGTCAGATATAAGCTACTTCTTTTTGTATAAAAAAGGTAAGGCATACAGCGGAAGTGATTTGACGCGACAGATTCTTTGTGGTGAAACGTTCGTCCAATTTTGCGCAGATGAAACCATTCCATGGGCATCCATTAGGCCAAATCCGAAGCGTGAATTAAATTCGAATCCTGCAGCATTCACTTTCCATCCCAGGTTTTTCTTTAGAGGACTAGGTTCAGATGTCCAAGCGACCAAGTGGTGAATGTCTCTCCACGTCAATTTTGGACTACGATATGGAAAAGTAGAATTAAATTTAGTCATCAAATAAATGTCAACACTCCGTAAAACAATTCACGAATAAAACACTCGTTTTGATTACTCGGCAAGCAATACTTCAATATATTTTTATTTAGGGTCTCCGAACAGGAATTGAACGCTTGCCCAAAGAATAAACGGAGACGCATTCACAGTATGAACGTACCGGACCTTGAAACTCTTATCAGGTTGATCGGATTGAGCAATACTTGCATATTCGGATTTCTCAAAAGATTCTAGTGACACAACTCGTCCACTGAATTCTAAAATTTGGAACCTCACAACAAAGAATTTCAAAGGAAACGTTCACAGGAGCATACGTATGAATGCATCTGTTCGCTTTCATTTATGTGCATCATTCTAGAGGTGTTCCGATCCTATCCGGATACGATGTACAAAGTGAAAGTCACGACCACTTGTATCAAGGCGAACACTTTTCTTGATTCCTAAGCCCATATTGGCACAGGTTTCTAATCCACTACCATAGCAGAATTTCCAAATCTGAATACTCTAATTAACAGCACTAAACACTATTAAACATGATCAAATAATTTTGACTCTACGACGACTGACGACTTACTTTGCTTCGAGTGTAAGAGCAACGATGCCAGCCGCCAAGGGAGCCGAAGCAGATGTCCCTGTATGCCCAACCGTACATTTATCCCCAATATCAGTCGTGGCCTAAAATGGACAGAAATGACTGGAATTAAACACAAATACAACTTTCTCCAGACTTCCTTCCAAGTAGAAGTTGGACAGCCAACTGTTGAGAGTATAAAAGCTTCAACTTTGACTTGCCTCTCCAGATAAATAAACACGTTTAAAAAGTCAGTAAAGTAAAAGTACCAGAAAAGTACTTCGAGTCTGACGAAGTCAATAACCATGAAAACTGTCAGGGAAGGAGTATCGCGTTTATTTTACTCGTATTATACAGGGTGGTGTATAACAATTTTCAAAGACCATGTAGTCCGACTTGGAGGTTCTTTAAATTCGTACCCGAGTTTTCCACTTTGAATGGCTGATACTAATACTCAGCAGGTCCTGGGAAAAATTGTCTACAAAATCTGGACAACCTCAAGGTTCGGCTTAAGGTATTGGTTATATTTTGAGCTACCTTGCAGAAATAAGGTTGTTCTGTTCAACACACTATATATTATTTAAGAAGTACATGTGCCATGGACTTGTCCACCACGCCGTGAGTAAAATGTCTGGTAAAGTCCGTCTGCTACTCTCTGGAGAGGAAAGAATGCAAGGCCGACAGTCTGAAGAATTGAAGGAGAAAATCCACTCACAATTTTTTGATCAGTGTATGCTCCACTTGAGTAAGTCACTGCCATGGTGGATGGACACATTTCCCCATACCAGGGGAAAGATCCGGACTCGGACGCACTTCCGATTGAGAGAGTGTAAATACTAGAGGCATAGCCGTCACAACTACATGCATCACCTTTGGCTCCACCATTACCGGAAGCCCACACGTAGTTCACGCCTTTTCCGCCACGGCCCTGACAGAAAAATACAGTTCGAATTAAAAATTGAAATCATTGCCATTGTACTAGATTAATTACGCATTAGTGTTTGAAGTGCATCCAATTATAATTAATGAAGGGATTCCGGTAGATTGGCGTCATTCGAAAGCCAAACGCGATTGGTTTTATTATTCCTAGAGGTCAACATCAAAAATAAGGATAATTATCAATGGGGCTATCGTACTGGCCTACTGAATCCGCACGGGTCATCATCATCACATGAGACTGAAACTCGGTACACAAGCAATCTGTCCAAGAAGGAGCTCAATTTTAGACCGGTGGTGCACAAGCAATTAACAAAGCCCTCCGTGCCGGGGTATTTCCGGCATGAACAAATCTAAACCGACATTGTAGTCGTAATATCCGACAGCTTAGCTAAGACTGTTTACCTTCAATTCGACACTAAATCGTAAGCAAAATGATGATAGTCCGGATATGACTTACATGGGTGATACCCTTGAGGAAAGCAAGTTGGGCCAATCGACCTGGACCTTCCACAACTTCGCCGTTGTCATTTGGTCCCCAGGACGCAGAATATACGTCCACTTTGTCCAGGGCAAAGGCTAAAGCTTCACCTTCGACCTGATCACTCACAGGACCGTCCAACATTCTGATTCCTATGAACATTTTGCAAGAAAACCGGATGTAATACTATACAGGGTGGTTCGTAAACGCGGCCGAACTAGGAGTTGGCGAATGAGGATATACCTTTTGTAAAAATTTCTATCTGAGATCTGGTGAAACGAGTGTTACAAGTTACAACCGTCAATTAACTCAGAGAGCGGCGCTAAATAATTCTGAACGAACAAAAGAATATCTCGAGGATTAATTTCATTCTGGCTCAGTATTTCTAAGTGGCTTGCAGTTTGAATGAACCATCGTCGCGTGAATTCGCTGTTGAATTCAGTTATCTACGAAACCACGTTAATTTGAGGTGTTAGGTGTGAAACCACCTATGTACAATTAAAATATCTCGTACATATGCCAACATACCGCCAATATTACAGTTGTAGGCGATTCCTACGCCACATTTCGAATTGTTGGCCGTCATTGCGACTTCTCCTGCACAACGTGTTCCATGGCTGCTGATTGGTGTGGAGTCGTAGTGTGGCATCGGGTCTTCGTCATTATCGTTCAAGTCAAAACTGATTTTCGGATTCTATGTTTGAAATTCAGATAGAATTCATGGTTATACTTATTCCTTTTTAATCTCAAGTCCGTCGTCCATGTAATACGACACTTACATAATTGCCAATTAAATCAGTGTGGTTGTGCTCAAGGCCATCGTCAAGAATAACGACGTTAATACCTTTGCCAGTAATCCCCATATCGAACACTGGCAGCACGTTGAGGTCAAGTCTTGGAAGCTCCTCACTAGTCCTTGTATCTTGCTGAATTATCGCAAACACAAATTGATATCATTAGCAAGAATTCATTGTCACACAGAATTCTGATGGGTTCGGAGTCGACCATGCAGGCGGAAGAACTTTATATGGAAAATCTTTATGAAATCTTAAGGTTAATGAGATAATGCTTCCGTTCAATTTAATAAAACAGTTAGATACTTACTAGAATATCAAATGTTAATCGTAGTCGGTCAGGTATCAAATTATTTTTAAATATTGAAATCTCATCTCGCGTAATACACACACGCAGGCAATATCTCTGTATGAACCGTTTAATCACTGTTTAATAGTGATCTTTACTGAACTGTAAGGAACAGTATGAAATCCGTACAATTTATTTCATATACGTACATAGTTTTTTAGAAAGTAATATTCGACGAATCAATCCAATAGATTGACTCGTCGGCAAATATTACATAAAATTTATGACTTTTAGTTAGGAACACTCATTTTACAACAACTTTTGAACAATTGACTCAGGCACGCTCAAACAATAATCAAGAATAATTTAGTGCATAATCGTTTTCAGTTTCATGGAATAATCGGAAGACATTTTAAACACAATTCCCTTTTTTATCAAGCTTTCGGAATCACTTCGCTTCCTTCTTCAGGACAGAGAAGCGTAATGCATAGCGTAGTGCATAATTCGTTTGACATAGGAGTCCGCCTTGTTTGTCGACGTAGGAAGCAGTTCCTATTTTCGGGTTCACTTTTCGGAATACTGCAATTTAATGTTTTGAATAAATCACGTAGAACAATTGAATTACAAGTACAAAATCAGGTCGTTTCGGTTGACCATTGTTCTAATGGTTTGAATAATAAACCTATCCATTCAGTCAGAAAGACTTCTCGCTTCCATATTTTCACCAGTTTTCACTGTATTGTATTGCAAATTGTATTGTCTGAAAGATCATTCGAACGTTGATGCATGGTGAGTACTTAGCGGGTCGTGACTTGTGTTAGTTGTATTTACTTATTAGTTAATTGAAAAAAGGCTCACCAAATACCATTCCTTCTCCCAAAGGACGTCATTGAACCGAGCCTCATTTGGGTTCAAACTTGGGCTTAAATGCAAAAAGCTTCCAAGTCGAAAATCTTTAAGGAGTTTCTTCCAGTCTGCAACGTTCCTCTTCACTCTGTCCTTTACGAATAACTGGTCGGCCCAATTAACCTGAAAAAGAAGAAGAACCAGGTTTACTTTTCCTTGACGCTAATTCTAGACGTGCATCTTAACCAAATGCTCATTTTTGTTTATCCTTTTAGCTGGATTATTCTGTCTCGATGCTTTTTCATTTATCTTCAATCGAACTCTTATTGATCATTTCTCACATAATAACTAAACTAATACTAAATGATTTAAGAAAAGATATTTCGCTCCAAAACATATTATCAGGACTATCGATTTCACTGTTAAGTGAAGTGGTGATGAGTAAAAAGTAGGAAATGAAAATAACCAATTAAATAATGCGTGAGTGAAAATAAAGCGCAAGAAAAATTCCACGACATTAAGTGGATTTCTAGGGGTTCTGAATTCGTAGAAGGTACCATTGTCCCGACATACGGAAAAGTAAACGTTTTCTGGATATTCTTCCTAAGTCGTTCAGTAAATTGGACGATACTTGGAAAGTTGTCAACTATAGAGTAGTATAGTTAATTGGTTCTATCATGTGAGGAATTAACTTTTGTCACTTTTCAGAAGTCATCGGGTTATTGGGAATTCATCAGAAAAGCCATTATAACTTACTCTATTATCTGCCACAAGTTGTTCCGTTAATTCTCGAGCACTCCTCGAATGAGCGACTGGTTGGTCTGGATGTCGCATTCGGTAGATTTGAGGAAACCCGCGTACCTGTGAAATAAATGTTGTTGACAAAGAATTGAATCAAGTTTTAATTCTCAACTGGCATTTAGTAATTATAGCATACTACTAATAATTAACAATGTGTGTGTGTGTGTGTACGATCTCCTAAACTACTGCACCACTTTTCATGAATGATAGCTCAACATTTTCAGGAGACCATTGCCCAGGTCATCAATATCAGATGTTGATCTGACCTGCTTACACAGTTGACCTGGACAGGTGACGTCTTAGAGGTCACGTTTCAGTACCGCCGAGTGACATATGAGTGATAGTTTAAAATTCTCTGGAGGAAAATGCGCAGAGTATAGGTTTTGCCATATGTTGATCTGACCTTTGACTACTGACAGGTGACCTCTTCGAAAGTATATTTGTCTAAGGTGAGCTGAAGGTGATCCCAACAGTACATGATACACTGGAGACCTTCGCATCGTAGAGGAACGGGTCAGTCAGCAGACACCCGCACGAGAGGCGGGTTCCCTGCTAGCATGTTATTATTTGTAGACCGGGTTAAACCTTGATCATGTAAATTTTCATCTGGTTTGTGAGGGATTTTGTTTAAAAAATCTTGCAGAACATAATATGTACAAGGTGGATCATGACTTTGTGTCATCTCACTTCTATGACAAAATCCACCTTCGGATGTTGGTGATGGAAAGATAATGAACCATCTTGTCTATGAAAACTCGTCGTTTTACTCAACGTTGATGTAATTTTCGCCAACTTTTTTAACTAATGATTTTAGTCTCCAGAATCTGAATGCTGGACGGGCTTGGCATCACTTTCAACTTGCTGCCTTAATATTCACACAATACACCATGCGATAGATTTTCTAATGAATACCTGGCCCAAGTTGACATATCCAGTTTCCATGGCCAATTGATTTGCATGTTCATCACCTTTTGGCACGAATACAAGCCACTCGTTCATGTAATGGCGGGCAGAATCATCTCCAGCATGATTAGCAAGCCTTGGTTCCAAAAAACCAGTCCGGCCATTTGTAGGACCCGGGCCAAAGGTTCCAGGTCCCGGTGTCGAACCCAGCTCGCCATACAGTCTTTCCAACAATTCATCCAATGACTGTTCTACTTCTACCAAATCACTTTCTTCTCTAAAATAACCACTACTCGTTGGAATCAGTAAAATTAGGTTAAATGACACAATCGCAACCGAGAACCAGGTTAGTCCAGAAGAGTTCCACATTTTATATCACAAATTTTGACCGGATATCCAAATCTGCACAAGTTCTCAGTTCTTGAATCTACCAAGCTAGGATGAAATAGCACGGCAAATTCTAAATGGACGTTTGTCCAAGTACTAAATAAATTATTCCACCACCACACCGACGAAATGATGATCCGGATTATCACAAATGACTTATGTTTAATGAATGGCATCTGCTCTTATGAACCTGCAGCATCAGTCGGTCCATCCAGATGAGTTTTCAACACATGTAATGTACATGACGTCGTCTAACCATTTTCCTACCTGGATATTGACATTTGTCCTTTACAAGGGAACCAGACAAATTGACTTGTGGGGATTAATTATCCCAAAAAATAATGAAAACAAGTTCCATGCTACAAAAATGTCTGTTCATAAGTTTATACAAATTAGGGTTCCACCAGGAGCACTTGTCTGTGACAATTTTACAATGATCAAATTCCACAAATTTTACAATAATTTATTAAAAAGAAAGTCAACACAGAATGACATCCATATATTTTATGTCATAAGTGCGAGGTCTTAGCCCGGCTGCAATACATTTAACGGAATCTCTGTAATATCTCCAAATATCGTGCTCAGTCCTTTCCTTGTTAGCAGAGCTAGCTTTTCAAATGGATCAAGCGTACAATTGTAAGGTAAGGCAGATTAAGCCAGTCTGTCATTATTCAAAACGGAATGGAAAGCCCATTTCCCCGACAATGTATGTAATCGCAGTAAGCACTTTGTGTGTAGTAAATGATTCGGTTTTGCCGAATACGATTAGGATTTACGACCTGATGACATAGTCAGCTACTTACATTCTGATTCTAATTCGACTCTACATAGGACAAGGCCTAAAAACTGCATGGCCAAATACTCGTTGCTCAGAAAATGACAGGGTACATTCGCCATGCTCCTCAGATAGAATCACAGAAAATTTAAACTTGGTACACTGAATCTAATTGACCTCACAGTTCGAATGACACCGCACTTGACTGAGGTCGTGGTTACCCAAACTTCATATTTACTGACCTCTTGGGGTGAAAGCGTTGGATTCCCCGAGTTTCGCCAATTGTTAGAGGTCAATTGGGCCACAACATTTAATATACTGAGCCCTATCGCACGGAGTGATTTCCTTATGGCCCAGGTCTATTGTCCTTTATATTGACTTGACGCCCGTAGAGACCATTGCGGCTCAATTCGTGTGTTTATTGAACGAAGGCAGTATGCGGTTAAAAATATGTCTGGTTTGTGAGGTAGATTCGTCCATGATGGATTGTCTAGACTTCTATATTGAAGTTCGGATACGGATTTCGGAATGAACACTGAAAGTATAAAAATTGTGCACTATTAAATACATATTACATATGTAATTTTTTTTTTTATTTGTCGTTCTGTTAAAGCGAATTTCTAGTATTACTGGGTTTCAAAAGGCAACGAATTCTGTGCATTGCGCATATTTCGGATTAAAAAATTCCAGACAAGTATTTTGGTTTGAGTAGAAATTTTTTCAAATGAAATATATTTTAAAGTAGTATCTGCTACAATGCAATAATTATCTTATGCACTGGAACATTTTGTTGTTCTGTTTAGAATTTATTGAGAACAGAAATAGTACCTAAAAATATGACGTTAATGTTTCAAACCAATGCTATATTCTAAAAAATTTAAGGCATGTTTAAAAACAAATTATACGTAAAACGGGTTCATGAGAACTACCGAGTCGAAAAAGGAATTAGGAGCTGAATTTTTGCATATCGATTTCATTAAGAGAGAAGACTCAGACACCCTCTATTGGGACTAACATATCGTGAAATAATGAAACAAATATGAATTTATTCGTTATTAAATGGATATTTTCAAAACAGTTGAAATATGACGATGAATTTTGATTTGAAAATTACGTGAAAAGAATTCATTTCACGTTCGTCAATCGCCTGAACTGACGTCAACAAGAATTCTGTGTGGGCAATAAGTAAACGAATCCCACACACAGCGTTAATGTTTTTCTGTTCCGACGTAACTGTTAAATAAACTTCTGTACAATTTGATCCATAAGCTTATCATATCCTCGTTGAAAATACCCGTCAATCGAATGCATCCTGGTATTACGAAATGGTGTAATGAAGAAAGATAATCAAGCACAAGTTGAACATGTACGGTACTCATTTCTTGGAAATAATCATTGATTCTGATTTTAGTCAATTGTTTGACGTACTGCTTCATTATCTATCACTATGTTGTGTGTGTTACCCCTCGAATAAACATGGTGCGCAGTTGCTCTAACGAGCCCCTGTACATTTATGGTAAAAATGTTTGAGCAACCCTTGCGTTAATTGGCGAGTTTTTTTTCATTTAGAGTTATTACTCTTCCTTTCAGTTTCATCCTACTACTAGGGTGACCTTCCGTATGCCAAATGGGAAGGAAAATTGGAAACCAAGGAGATGATTAAGTTGAACTGCTCCATGGACTGGTCCGGTTATGCATGGTTGTGATTGTGATGGGCACTTGATCGCTTGAACAGATTTCAGTTCTCACTTTTCAGAAAATGTCAGAAAGGAAGCATAATTTAATCTTTTACTGGGACATTCAAAAGCCTGTTTTATATATTTTGGAAAGGTCCTGCATCTTTTTTCGAAACGGTGACCGCCAATATAATTTTTTTGATTTTACTAAACACTTGAAAGGATCTTTCAGCAATGTTCTTAATTCGAAGTGTGCGGGGTAGTTTGCTCAGTAGGAATGCACCCTATAGTTGAATTCCAGGGTAAAATATACAGTATAACATTGTACATCATTTAGTGGTGTATGATTCAAGGATATATGCCTTAGGGAAATTGCAATCATAAAAACATCATTATATTAAATGTTGGCAAATGATTTCAGTCTGAAGATTTTTGCGGACTCACTGAGATTGGGCTCCTTAGTCTTACTATTGTAAATCTACTTCAAATCAGTAGTGTAAGAAGCCGGCCAATCCTTAAAACCTGTACGGATAAAATCGGCCAGAAATTATCGCCATTAGCAGAAAGGGCTCTTCTTTATCTCAGCACATAGTTTGCACCAATTACAACCCATTTTCTTGCACGCGAGCTTGCAAAAAGATCATACGGTTCACACACCGCACTATTATTATACTCCGCAACGAATCCCTGAAGATCTCTTTGTCGTTGTACTTTGTACAAAGCAAACCAGTACAGAAAAGAGTTAAGAAGAAGAAACAACAAAAAACAGTGATTGCCAAAAAGCAGAAAGTATAAAGTACAAACGAGTCTTTGAAACCAGCATATTATATTTCCGGTGCAAGTCTTCCTTCAGTCTCTAAGTAAGATCAGATATACAAGCACATTTATGAAGACAGTCGGGACAGGGCGGGTAAAATCCCTAATGCCCGAACAAACAAACAAAACCGAAAGTTTTAAAAGAAAAACGCCTGAAAGATTTGTGAGTGTGAGAAAGTAAGTACGAGTGGTTAAGTTATTGTCCACTGTCCAGTCTAGTCGCAGAAAAATGTTTTCCTCCATTCCACCATGATTTTAGGCATTTCTTGAGAATGAAAATCTTGGAGGGTGTTCATTCTTCTTGCCTGGAATTAATCATTCGGAATTCATACAAGTAATCTTCTTAAAACATACACAGTGGGGACGGAAAATGAGAATTCCAGCGTTATCAGTTTTCGACAGACCATATTTCAGTTTCTTCACGTGTACAAACTCAAAGTTCTCCATCGGCATTATTGCCCTACTTTTGATTGCCAGAATTGAAACGACAGGTAATACACTAATTAAATTCCGCGTAAATTCCATCCTGATTTTACATTTAAGTTCGTCCCACCCAACAAGGGAGACACTACGGGATGTCGGGTGAAAATGTGGTCAGTCTTACAGTCAGCGACTTGAAAATTGCATGATTTACGCGTTTTACCAAACGACAAAACGTAATGACCAGTCTTGTATTGGTTGTCATCGTTGTACTGAATAAATTGAATATCGTATGACCCGGTAAAGAGGTTCAACATCCAAGGTTCAACATCCAAGAACTCCGTGTCTGTTACGTTAAAGCAATTGGAATTTTGATTTCAGCAGACGAGTATTAACAGTTCCTTAATTATATTCCATGTAAAAATAGCTCAACTAATTTCAGACACTGTAGGAGCTTCCCTTCTAACAAGGGGACGACCCGAAGTGCCGGTCCGACCTAGACCCGCCATACACATTTTCACACCATTTGGTATCCCGATCCCCTGACAAGAAAACAGTTAAAAGTCGCGTGTGCGTGGCACTTTTTTTTGTCCTATCATCGAAAATTTCATTCAAAAAATCCTGAGGTCCTGCCTTTGAAAAAAATGAAATCGTGTGTAAAAATGCATGCTGTTCCCGGCGTTTTTCAATTCACGTCAATGTTGAGATTCGCGTCATTTCTACATACGATTTAATTTTTTTCAAAGGGGGAGGGGGGGGGACCTCAGGATTTCATGTCAGGGGATCCGAATTGGTATGAAAAAGCGTATTGCGGGTCTAGGTCAGACCGGCACCTCGGGTCGTTCCCTTGTAAGAGAGCTTAAAAAAGATCCGGATACTTTGGAAACTTTGTGGGCTCTTAAACTTGCACATTTTGAAGTACAAATGAAATAAGTTGTTATCGAAATGCCAATGTATAAATTTGGTGGAAACTGGTAGATAAAGGAAAGAAAAGTGTGAATGGGTAGATTTAAGCTACGTGTGAATTTGAGTTTGGTTAGTGAAAGGGAATGAAATGAAATATTTCCTGCTAGCATACTCATTTTACTCCTTATCAGTGGTCGCACGTCAACCCCGAGGATCAACTAATGGACTAATTAATTAGGAAGTCAAGTTTTGACGTCTAGAGTTTCTAGTAAAATAATTACTTGGGGGATATGACTCACAAGGAATCTACAGTTCTTGTTAAAATTGGATATGAGACTCAGAAGTCAGAGTGGTCTGAGCACTCAACATCTGCAGATATTTTGTGCGTAGGAATTTCATAAACGTACAACCATCCTTCCCATATTTTACTGGAATGTCCACCAAGCCTGTTAATAAGGTCTTAGAATTTTGTATTATATAAGTGTATATATTATAATAAATATATATAATATATTATACTAGCATATATAAAATGACAAATATGTAAACTGAACTTTCAATGTCCATTTGAGTTTAACATATGAAGACGGTACCTTGTCGGACAAGTGAGCAAGGTTCACAGGAAAGACAGAAGCCTAGGGGAAGTGATAGCATAATAGCACTATGGGCTTGAAGGATAAATACAACGAGAAGGGACTGAAGACTTGAAAAAGAAAATTAAGCAACTCATTCCAATTAATTTATCTGATTTCTGATCTCGACTTTAACTGATGCCTGTCTGACGTGTCAACCCAACCCCGGACTAAATTACAAAATTCCCCACTGGCTAAGCCGGAGCATTAACAAGAGGAATGTGGAAATGTACATAACGCAAGTCCCGCTTTTCACCGTATTTTTATTGGTACATTGAACAATTTACGCCCAAAATTGAAAGTAAGACTGTTAACACAATCCTTTATTTTAAATTATTAATGTATTACGTACCTACCCGAATAGTTCGTCCGACAAAATGGAGGTGAATTTTCTGATCTTGCATAGCAGGGTTGGAGCTTTCTCCCTCGTTGAAATAGACGATAAGCCATCATTTGACAAAGAATGTGTAATATCCAAACTCTGTCAAACTACATTCTGAATCTAGATTGACTACCAAAATTAGTAGGATTGGTTCAGTTACTTACAATAAATAAGGTGATTGATAGGCAAGATCTAACATCGCCGAGTATTTTTAGTAGAGATTGGGATTGCTTTCCATTTGGCCCTCTAGGCAAACTATCCTTAGTTCAGCAGGAAAGAACTCAAATGGAGATGAACCTCGTCACTCCCAGGAACCGAACCATCCGCATGCACATACATAGAGGAATGATAAGGGCTGCCAGTACGAACTTGCTACGACGGACTGGCGATTATTCAATAATATCTTTAAATAAATTAATTATCCTACAGGTTCGGGCTGGAGTGCTGTTGAAAAAAACTATTTAAAATGTAAAGTCCATTTGGATTAGTGTCGTACTGGAAGAACGTCGAATAACTATCACACAAACTATATACAGTCATGGTTTGTTATCACTGATTAAAAATCAGACGTAATACTTGTCAGTTTTTGCTATCAATGTCGTGCCTGTTCAAAATACAATCACACAAACTGTTCGCTTTAATTTTACTGCATTCTAGACTTCCGAATTGTACATACACACAAAACCAATGTTCGACTTCGGTGATAAGGCACCACCAAACTGAAGCATCTTACACACACAACACTGCACTACAAGGATTAGAATTCTCGGTTTATGCTTTCTCAGGAATTTCTCCGCTTTCTTTTGTTTAATTTATAAATTCAGAAGAAATTAATGTAATACATCGTAATCCTGATTTTGTAAGTCCTATCCATCAAGAACTGACAAATAATGCCGATCTATCTAGCATTTAGTCAATAAACTGGAACGACCATACGCACACGTACGCGGATGCAGAAATATACTACAGCAACTCGGGTCACATAATGTACTATCGTGAGATCATTGGAAAGTTCTCCATGTAATGTGTCATAATTTGTACAAAATTATTAATTAATTACACGCTATCAAGAATTGGTGGGTGGGCGAGAAGGATGTGACAAGTCTCCTGACTTCTAACGATCCTAATTTCAGAGCATTTTTATAGAAAGAGATGGGACAGTTCCAATTTTGCGAACACTTATAGGACCCCAACGAGACTGCGTTACAAGGGAACGATTTCTACAGTCTTGCACTCCTTTAACCGAGAACTGTAAGTCACACGTAAATTTTACGCGGCGCAAAATTATTGCGAGCACTACCCAAGCATTTTTATTTATAGTGTGATTTTACAGCCAATTAATCGTAGACAAATACCTCACGGTTTAGGAAGTGCTCAGATCGATATGTTATTTCTTCAGGAGGGATTAACAACACTTTCGGGACAATTTTCTTGGGCTTATTCATGGAATATTCTAGACCGATTTAAAATATGGGAACGTAAATATTTGTCATAATTAAACCACTTTGCCTGGCTGTTTTATAAATCAATCAATTGAGGTTTTAACATCAATGGACGAAACATTTGGTTTCAAATGTGGGTATAAATCATACACAACTTTCAACGATTACTTTCAGAATCTGTATAAATTGAAAATTTTACACCGTTGCAGACAACCATAAATAATGTCACACATAAATGTAGTCAATGGCCCAAAATGTGGCAATCCAATCTCCGTTACGATAAAAGCAATCGGAATTGGAAGGAGCGGTTAAAGAAACGTTAGAAAGAACTTGAGATTATTTATGAACACCCCATAAGCACTGGTAGTATAGCTAAATTTAAGAAGATATCTTGTTTGTCAAGAAATAATTAAGTAGTCGTAGTCGTAATCCTACGAATTCAAATGTAATCCTCGATGCAAAATCCGACGATTCATATGTCCTCGTTCTCATTAGGAATTTTTTATCGGAACAATTTGCACGCACATAACATTGGAAAGCAGAGTATAGGATGCCGATGCCGGTCGGTCTCTTGACATAAATTATTGTGAAATAAGCTGTAGACGGACGAAGAGGCTCGTTTGGATTTTTGGTTTGCTCTTAAAGAAGAGATCGACGACTCACTTGACTCTTTCTTCTTTGGTTGGTCGGTTTTGAAGGAAAAGAGGTCTAATTTTAGCAGAGTGGAACTTCTACTTCCTTTTGTTTGGCATTGTTCCCAACTGGAATGGATTTCATGTCACCATTGTTTTACATCTACGGCGAAAAAGAGCTTTGGCTCCATGTTCAACGGGTTATATTTATATTAGACAACGAACGGCGACGACAAAACTAGAACCCGAGAGGCATACGTATCTACAGGGTGTTTCATAATTTTCCATCGTGTATGCAAATATCGGAATTCCCAACAAAAGTGAGCAGATGTCACACTAATTCCGTAAGCATGTGGGGATGGATGTGTCTGAGTAAAAATATAATGACTGCCTGACGTGAGAATAGAACTCACACCATCTAGGTTTCCGGGGGCAAAGCTACAAAGACACGAGTTTGATATTTGTACTCAGATATTTTCCTGTTGTCATCTTCTCTGAGTCTGATAGTCAAATATAGGTGAATTCCTACCTGGAATTACCATTCTTGTGTGAGTCAGACTAACCATATCCCCAGAACCTAGTCGTTACAAGAAAATATATCCAAGCGTTTTGATCCGAATTGGAATAATTTCCTTACACCACAGAAGTAAGAGAATAGTTAGAGTACGCGTGGAGAGCTCACAATTTGACCTTACCACTATTTTAGTGTATGTTTTAAGTAAGAATTGCATATTGAAAACTGATTTTTGAAGCAGTCAAAAATAAAAAATCGAGAAATTGCGATCTGGTTTGACATGAAGACACTTAAAAAGTGAGTCTGTTGGAAATATGGTCGAAATATAGGTCGGCAGTTAAGTGATAATGTTGAGGTCATGATCCACCCAGTATGACAGGAGCAAACTAGCTACCCATAGAACTCTGATTCCGTCTCGATTCTATGCATTTATTACATGTAGGGATACCACTGTTTTTCATCGCTTTTGCATTCCCGATACTCTATTCCAGGTTATGGATGCTCTTAGCCGTTCTGCTCTTCCAAACCAAAGAGGATTTTGCTTTGGAATCAAGAATTACTTTGTGTGCATTTTCTTTTCTTTTTTGCGCAAATTTCCGAGAGAACGTTTCCGGGAAGTCTTAGTTTTTTTTATGGCCATTCCACAAGAGCTCGTATGTTTTCTTTTGTTCCTCTGAAACACATTTGGCAGATGAGTGCAAAATGTGATCGCGAATAAAAAACATTCCTTTTTGTGTTTGACTTTGGCTGGCCTACCAATTAACAAATGTTTGCCAATTCTTTCCGAGAATCGGAGAAAAAATATTACACAGGATCGTACGCGAATTGAAAGCTTCTGTGCCCACCTGCCAATCTGCCGCCTTTTCTCAACACGAGCCCTATCGCAGCGTGAATCTTAACCTGAAAATATTTATGTCAACTGCCAATGCGCCATGTCTTAGTCGAAAGGAATTGGGGCAGCATATGTCTGTTGAAACTATTATTGTACTGACAGTTGTTTGGATGGATGTTATTTCAAAGTCCAAACGACACCTTTCGTATTGTAGAAATTTATTTATGTGTCTTTGGGTGTAATATTATGGACCAACGGACCAGGAATGTGTAGAAAAAAGTCTCATTAGTATAAGAATCCGTCCGGTTTGAGATTGGTTGAGTTGATGCAATGGAAATTAGATTATAAATTCTGTGGTACGGTTCGATCTTCGGATTTCTTGATGTTTCTGTAACTGTGTTAACATTTTTATGCCCAGACTGTAGATAAATCTCCAAATGCATTGCTCAAATTTATATACAGAAAGCAAGAAATCGAACTGATACTTCGAAACAGATTCGCTCGAGAGTGGCATCGAAATTCAATATACTTGTATTTGGGTGACATTTTTGAAATTCTCAATTTTGACTTGCCACACCCGGGCTGCAGAATTGAAATTCAGTTTATGAATCACTCCAAATTAATGGTATGACTTTATAACCAACTTTAAGAAAATGTACGTATTTTGATTTTTAGAAATAAAAAGACTGCGAAAACGTTACGATGTCTTCCTGGCTTATTTTCTGTTTTGTTTCTCAGGTAAATCTGTGCGAGACAGACCCAGGGACCATTCCACTTCTACTCACATTGATGGACAGCCATATATTGACACCGTAAAATTTAATACAACTGTATACGTGGGTCAAACTGCCTATCTGCCGTGCGTTGTCAAGCATCTCGGTGACAAAACGGTTGGAAGTGTTTCTTTATTATTTTGTCCTATTCCACGCTTTGATCCTTTTGTCACTCAAATTCTGGATTTATTTTTTCCTTGCTAACTTCCAATCCAAGGCAGATTCTCTCGCAGTTGGCTTAGATTTATATCTAAAATACTAGTGAGTTACCGTACTGGTCTACCATCCAAAATTACACAGAAGTAATTGTAAAAGTGTTTCATTTTAAATAGACCACTATGGTGACACTGGTATAGGAGCATCTTTCCCGGACTCCTCTCTTCGGGCCGTCTTTTTATTTCTTGTCTGGCGGTCAGGTGTACGTTTGACCGATGTACAACTTCAATGTCATGGCGTTGTACTGAAGTAGAAATGAGACATTCTGATATTCATGGAGTCGACCGCAATGGGCCACCACTGGCTTAGTCGGCATGGTTTAGAAGGCTTGGCAGTACCGTATTGTTCCCGTAGACCTCCTCCTTAATAAACATATACATATATACATGGTGGCACTTATCATTTACAACAGTTAATTCTGAAAAGTTTGACAGAATAAAAAATGACCTTATCTATCTTATCTAGCCGTTGCTACCTCGCCTTGACCTAGATTCGTACACTAAATTTTCTACAGAGTGCAGAAATCAGTTTTCCTAAACTTTTCAGCTTGGGTTGTAGTACGGTTCAAAAAATGGTTTTCTCTTCCGGTGAAAGCCAAACCTTTCACCAGTTTCTTGCTTTATTCTCTGGGACACCTTGTACTTGCACTGCGATAGAGTCAAAATTTCAGCGGAGTATGGGTATAGGTTAATGATAATGATAGGTCAAAAATAATGAAGCCACGGGAGTTCCATTCCCTGTTTATAGAAACTGAGGAAGCGGTTTCGGCTCATCATTATCAAAGATTCGTTCGTTGCGTTGGTTCAGTAACGTATTATAGGTAACCAGTCAACCCAGCAGTAGTCCCCTTGTTGAAAAGAACCAACTGACACTTTTGTTCACTCAGTTGAAGTCATTAATCATGACGACGACGCTTCCAGTCGTAGGGCACCTAACTGAGGCCGACGTAAAGTTGATTCATCAATTGAGTTTCTTGCGGTCGTATATTAGTTGAATCCTTTCGTCAATGTATTGCATCCGTGATATTCTAATACAGCACATCGCGACGGTTTTACGGAACTGATATCAACATTAACGGAAGAGATGTTGATGTTATTGCCATTAGTTGCCAATAGATAACAGCAGTTGGATAACAGATTCGGCTGCTAATTGAAGGTCGCAAACAATTTTACGAGGTTGTTGTTCCGAATATACCTAGGCTACGCTTTCCTCTAAGGGAAGTGTAAAATTATCTCAGTTGTTCCTACTGAAGAAGACACATGACTTCCGTAAATAGGAAGTATTTCACGTGACTATGGAAAATGGCACTTAGTGAGGTCATCGGACTTTTAATTTCAATTTTAATTTTAATCGACTACGTACGGCAATTGGTATTTGAGTTTCCTATGTAGTAGTGGAAACTTCAGTAAAAATCTTCTAAAGCGTAAGGCACGGGGCAATTTGTATGTTATTATCACATATGCAATTTTAACGGAGTTTGCCAGCTAGAAATCTAGTTTCTTATGACAAGAAATGTGTTAATATATGTGTTATAATATGTGAATTGTTGTGATTGTGAAAACGTAATTGATTTATACATTTTATTGGTAACAACATCAGTACCAAATTCAAACTAATTTGGATCTGTAGAACATCCAGTCAAAAATTACCCCTCGTACAACGGATTTGTGACCTCAATTCTGAGATCATAATAATTTAGGTCAGGGCATATTTTCATAGACGTTATAACAATTCTCTCGTTTGGGATTAAACCCAGGGATCGGGATCTAAAGGATGGAATCTAATGCATCTCGTTAGGGTTTGTAAAAGGATCAAGATAAATCGTGTTGATCGCTCATTAATTTCATGTTCTACCATGTTGAGAGGAAAGTGAAGTCCATTTTTTGAAAAATGAGTCTAAAAATTTGCGTTACATCATTAGTTTCATCCCGCACTGAGTGTTCAAATACAAACTCTCATCTAAGACCATGGACCCTCTTTTATTTTCCAGCACTTAACTATTTCCTGCAACTTAACAATACACAAAGTTTGCCAACCTGTGTGTATTATCTGTTAGTTTTTAGATTTTTCCCATCATACTTTCCTATATTGTGAGTGTCGAGCATAGGACCAGTACTCTGACAGGACGGTGAACCAGACATATTTTTTCTCACGCTCACATGAAACTAATGGCTAAGTAATTCTTATGTAACTATTATTTATATCGTTTCCAAATTTTCTTGCCATGCCTAGTCTAACACCAATTTCCCGCATGGCAAGGGACCCTCATAAGGTGTCAATAGCATCAAGCTTTCTTAAATTTATTTCTCAGAACCAATTCGGTGTCTAGATGTCTTAGGTAACGAAAAAGCTGTCTGCTGCAATTACAGGTTTTCAAAATCACATTTTTGGAGGAGACATTCGAGCAATGACATCAAATAGATATGTTTTTCCTGTAGCTTACTTTGATATGGAATTTCTCGACTGAATAATCATTTTTTTCCCGTTCAGCAAAGAACAATTATGATGCCCAAATAATATTATTCGTATATACCAGACCTATACCGGTCCTCAACTTGGACAATTGGAATGGTTTGAGTTTCGAAGAGACCTCGGGAGCCTTCCTTGTAATTCTACTGTAAACATAAATGGGTCCAGATTACTTTCACTGCATTTGAAATGAGTTCACTGGGAATATTGAGTCTGAGTGAAATTAAGGAATTCCGGTTTTTGATCGTTAGCGTTCATAAGTAATTTCAAGTTGTTAAGAAATGACTACATACACTGTCGAGCAGTTGCTGAGCAAAAGCAACCATTCATTTTGAAAAGAAAAGACTTCACGCTCGTGGGTCTTTTTTACTTGACTACTTTTACATTAAGGATAGGTTTCACAAAAGGATATGGAATCAAGTCTAAAAACTTGGAGTTCGATGTGTGTAAACATGTCATTTTTTTCCTTCTTCCTCCCGGGATTTGGTGCATCAATAAGCACAAGTAGAACATTGGGAAAAGGAAGTCCTTCTTCACATCATCCATCCAGATGCTCCATGTAAGGAATATGTCTACGTAAGATTGCAAAGAAAACCCGGGTTTGTATTTCCATTGTAAACAAAAACATTCTTTATATGACGTTCAGGGTATATTCTGTTCAATAGTCGCATCGGTGAGCCCGAACTTATTTACTCCCACTGCACTGAAAAAGAGCATAAGTTTCTTGAAACACGTCGATGAAGGGAAAAAAGTTAAGTGAAACTGAAAAGGCGAAAAAATGAAAACGTCAAGAATAATAAAATCCCGGAAGAATATTTTTTAACGCATATAGAATATTGAAAATTTTACTGGTTTTACGGATGTTTCTTACGTTCTGCCGTTTTCATTTGATTTTCCTCTACTCTTATTTTTATACATCCTAACTACGTTCTGCAGGTGGGCGGTAATGCTATTACCAGCTCACTTACCTCGAGTAATCAATTAGTCAGAGGTTATCGGTAATCTGCGTTCCTGCACAGTCTACACTTTGTACCTGCTCACGGTGTTGTTCAGGTGTTGTGACCGATTAGAATACCTTAATAATTTCTTTCGAAAACATAAACAAGCTGCTCTCTAATTCAATTATGGATGAAGTCTACCTACCCCGGTTTTAGTTTAAATTCAGATTTTCAAAGAGACAGTCAACAAAAACCTTTTCTTCCATGCCATGGAAGTAGAAAGTGATAAACCACCCTCCAAAATGATCCTGCCTTAGCCTAAATCGATGAATCGGAAAACGTTTAAGCAGAACAGGGCATGCATGGAGTAAATAGCAGGAGTCCCTGTTCCAAATCGATTCTGCGGGTGCTGCACAAATTGTGCAGCATCTACATTTTGTTTAACTTTTTGAATTGCTTTTTGAAATGTTTGTTTTAGGAGAATTTAGAGATTTTGGTTAATTAAATTGTATTTAAGGAGGACCACAGTTCAGTTCCTCAAATATGTTCCAATATAAGATAAGTAGCACATTTTTCCATGTAAAAAGTGGTTTCTGTGGTTGCCGAGTAAGTATATTCCTCACTGACTACGATTTCTCAATATAGTTGTCAGTGAAGGTCAACATGTTAATCCTAAATGGCTCGCAATGATCTTGGACTGGTTCTAGTATAGAATCTCTCAGTACACAGTCTGTCCCTTAGCTGTCGGTCACAGGGTGTCGAAATAAGTCAGAGTAATGCATTTGGTAGAAAATTTATTGAACGACTCAAAGAGCTGCCGTGTATTTCAAAATCCCAACTTGAAGAGCAACGGGAAGACGAGCGATTACGGTGAAATCGGGTAGTTTTTCCTCATAGAAAATCGGGGAAGGTCAGATTTTTTAGTAAATCTAGCAAATTAACAAACAACAATCCAACGTTTCATGTACAAATTCCGAGAAATGGTCGATAAAAGTTTATTTCCACCCTGACATTGAAATACGAATGCAATAATTTCTTGCAAATAAATGGTAATGCCCAGTGAAAAATATTTGAGAGCTCTTATCCGTAGTCATTCTTCCTTCTACGGACATGAAACGGGAAAAATGTGATTTAAGAGAATTCGCGATTGCTGGAATGATTCAAAAGTGTGAGATGTATGTGGAGTGATGATCCCTTTGCACCAGCAACGAAATTACATCTCGCTTGTATCTTAAAATATCCATGTTGGATTTTATAAATCCTCCTTCGTGCAACACTTTTAGTCGTAAATGTAAATTTATTTGACTGGGGTATTGTCGACCGAGACCCAGTACTTGGTCGCGTGACAGAGACGAGGACGAGACGTAGGAATCCTTTCTTCCGTACATTAGATATGAATGTTGTTTACACTTGGCACGCACTCCAGTCACTCTGCATACTCCACTCATCCCTTCTTTGTCAAAAGTTATTGATGAGGAGTAGATCAAGAGTTCATCTCTAATGGATCTTTCCATGTTTCTCCTTTTCTCTGCAAATCCATGCTTTCTCCATCCACTTTCACCCAAAGAAAGCAACACTACAATTTTCTGATCGCAAACAATGTTGAATTGGTGGTGTAGACATGCACCGAAATTCACGGTCAATGATCTGAAGGCATTACTATTACTATTTGGCCATATGGAGGTCACATTTGTTACTTCCTGCTTATCCCCATTCGATCCCTCGAGCAGATATGTAGCTTTAAAGAGATTTTTTCCTAGATTTCCCGATGTTAAAGGGAAATCTCAATGACGAAAAACCTTTTCAGTAGGACAAATCACAAATCCCATACCAAATTGTATATCTGATGAATTTGATGAAGACAGGAATGATTATTTTGAGTACACTACAGTTGTAAGCAAGAAAAGGAACAATCTAGTACAAATTTGTTAGTAACATGTACTTTGTAAGCAGACTAGGAGGTTTTGGTTTCCTTCCTCTTTTAGATAAAAGCCAACATCTCTCTGCACTTATTCTCTATTAAAATACATCAAAACGATCCAGATTGGTTGTGATCATGTTCCTGATAATCTTGTCATCATGCACACAGGAGTAAATAATTTCCTGGGGTACACGTGGTTTTTATTTTATTTAGGTCAACCATTATCTTGATTTGGCCAAGCAATTTTTGGGGAAATAAATAACAGACGAGACATGTATTTATCAGACACATAAGATCGGATTGCAAGAAAGTACAACTCGGAAATTTGTTGCTTTCCCGGAGCATAAAATTTCAGCAAAGTCATTCGTAGTGCTGTCGATGGGAATTTTTATTTAACTTGCCTAGATTAAACCGTTAGAAAACAAATTGTGCGTTGTTCATTTTTTGAGAATTAAATACACTGGTGTTAGTTTTAGTGGGTGACTGTTACTTAAAATTTATTTGGTACTTTCACGGGTAAAGTTCATTGGGTTAGGACCTACTTCCGTCAAAATTCCATTCCAATCTGACACACCGCTTATTCGCCCACAGTGTTTGTTCCCTTAGCCTGTACTTTCACCACTTTCACTGAAGCATTTATTTTTATATTAAATCCAAACCTCCTGGATATCTGTTAGCATTAACATTAACATTTCGTGGAGCTGAAACAGAGGACGAGTAAATCTGTGTCTTGCCTTTCTGCGGTGTAAATCAAAGCCTTTCTCTGTGTCTGTTCCAAATTCACAGATATCATGAGTCTAGGGCTAAGGCTACTACTCATACTGTACTGCCCTGCCCTGCCCAAGAAAGACTGATGAAGGGGTGGATGTTGTAAGAAACGTAGTGCAAGTTGTTGGTAAAATGAAGAAGCGATTTGTCAGTGTGAAATATTAGTGTAAAAGCTTCTGCCCGCCTCAGATATCTCAATCCTGGTGGTGGCACTAGCGGTGGTTGGGTAAAATCCCTGAGTCAAGGAATTGTCACAGTCACAAGAGTCCATTCCAGACTTCATTGCAAATGCAATGCATAGGATCCATTCTTCTAGTTCCAGTCAACGCACCATGTGTGTATCCAGTAGCGGTTCTAGAAATTTAAAACATGAAATGTTATTTGTATTTGAAATTTTTACGAATAAGGAAATCTGCAAAGGCTTTTATTTCATACGAGTGAGAATTCTTTTTTTTTCAAAATAAACAATTGATAAGGTCCATCTTCAAAGCTTCAATTAGTACTTCGGCCCACCGGAAGGCTGGACAACAAATCATTCGAGCGTGGTCCAAGTTTGCCTATGACCGACCCCTAGAACTGCCACTGTGTTGTGTAAGTCTTGTGTCTACTGGAGAAAGTCTTCTTTCGGGTCTTTCGTTTTCCAATTCGGTTTTCGGTGTTATGTTCCGGTTCGGCAACCCTTTTTGCCCATGTGAGAAACTAGTAGGTCTTATACATTTCAGGGCAGTGGTTCAATAAAATTGAGGCCATAAATTTTTGAACGGGAGAGGAAATGAGTTCATATCATATCTAAGCGTGTACTTGGAGATAATACAATTCCTTCGGGCCCATCCAACGCTAGCCAGTACACTCCAATTTTTCTTTCCACCAAATCGACAGAGCTTCTCTGACATTCTCTTGACACTTTCTCATTCATTCTCCATCCTATGCTTTCTTACCAGGACCCGTTACCTAGGACTGTGCGTCTGTTCGTACCTTGGTCGGATTAAGCCAGTGAATATGGGTTAAAGTGAAGAAAGTTAATACGCTATATACTTGATGGTGACGAGCCCAGAAAGTATTCTGGGGGTGGCTGTATACCCAAAATTTTGAACTTGATTTGGATTCTATAAAAATTATTTAGGAACAGACCAAATCATCAAAATTCATTGGGGGTGCCGCAAATGGGTCCAATGAGCTTAAAACCTTTTAAAATTAGTCGAATTTAAACACATCACAAATATGGATGTTGGTCTGAACAGTCACCCTCTCTAAGGGCCGAGTTTGGACTAGGAAATATTTTCCAGATTTGTTTACGAAGTACGAGCATATCTTGCAGTGAACGGTTGTCAAATTATCCTGTATACTACTAAGTTTATTTTCCTTGGTTCGCTAATTACTTGAGCTCTTAACAGTCATACCTGACGATTCCAAATTAAATGAACGTGCGAAGTACCAGAAAGCTTGATTAGATACACAGATTATTACTATAGTGCAAGGACCCGCAGTGAAGATTGCGTATGTTGAGAGGAAATTTAAGTGGAATATTCACGAATCAGGAGAGGTAAATTTGGGATTCCAAACCACTACCACATGGAAGAGCAGAAGCATGGTGGGTTTTATGGAGTCAGATTTCCTGGGCGAACGATACACGAGGGAAGGAGTTCCCGTAAAATCCTACTTCCATTCCAGTTTAACGACGTCAGAATTTACGAACCAAGAAGTTAAGCAAGTTAGGGTAACTTTAGACCTCTAGCAGGGTTTACAGAGTCACTCTAGGAACGAGATCCACGGAAATGTTGACCCCTGTGGTTTTTGTAATCAGATGAGCAAAATATTATGCAAACCTTGTTTTAATTAGGGAAAGTCGACTCTTTGGAGTTTGGACGTGCTCTTGATGCTCTGCGATTCCAACAAATTCTTGTCATTTTAAAGCAAAGAGGTTCCCAGAAATTCTTGGGGTACCAAAAACAAATTGGATGCATTACCCACGTTCAATTCATAAATATAGAGCTTTCATTTTGAGATTTGAGTTCACGGGTTAGTTAGTTAACTGCGGTCTCAAGAATTATTTTGTTACATCAACCGCATCAGAATGTCTTGTTTTTATTTCAAGAGGTTGTAATAATTACTCGTCATATTTATTGTATAGCTAACGCTGTTCCTGGTTCGGAATGAAAACTCATCAAAAAAGACAGATTGTACTCAAGCCTTAAGAATTACTTTACGCTACCACTGAGACAAATAATGAGCATACTTGTATGTGTGAATGCATTTGGAAAACACGTAAATAAAGAATTCAATCCAATACAAACCGATCTAAATCTTGGGGTCAATGTATTCAACCCGAAATAACCATTTCCTGCAACAAAGGGAGTTCTCTTAACCCTTCCTGCTTTTCCTTTCCTGTTCTGTTTTCCCCCACTGCATTGCTTTCCTTCCTACTTTGGCCTTATTCGACCCGAAAGGGAAAAAGGAATGACAGTGACACTGTAAAATGGTGAACTGACAGGTGTCATGGATCAGACGGCGAGATTTGCACATCCTCACTTCGGGGAGTCACACGTACACCTCGGATCCAAGAGTCTCAATCCTCAGGGAAGGTAAACTTCTCAACTCTTGGATTCTCAAGATCATGACAGTTGGGAAGAAGGATGAGGGCTACTACGAGTGCCAAGTCAACACGGAGCCAAAAATGACGGCTTCACATTATTTAACTGTTTTTGGTAAGTTTTTGTATTAAATATTATACTCATACAGTAGAACTTGTTCTCGTGACCACCTAGGTTAGGCGACCACCGGCAGAGACGACCAGCTTTGGTCATTTTACCATTACTCAAGAAACTCTCGACCATTGGTGTTTATCCACAAAGTCCGGTCTCTTAAAATAGGCTTTATAAATTAAAAATTCAGTCCGGACTCGACTCTTATTTGCCATAGAATTGCTCCAAAACCTAAACTTGCTGTATATTTTCTCCCATGGAAAGGGGATAATTGTGACATTCTGGCCACTATTCGAATGGCGTTTCACGGGGGATGATGTCGTAACTATTCTGTTGTGCGATGTTTGACATTCGAATCGTCTATTAAATTAGCTTAAGTGCGGTCTAAATAATTGACAATCCTTTCAGAAATAAAAAATTGATCGGGCATATATAAAAATTAGACGGGGTTTTACCAGTAATGTCACCGTCAACATTTCATACTGGAATCCGGCCAAACCTTTACTGATAATTTTGATAGAAAATTTGTTTTCAAGAAAATGAAAGCCATTTTTACATTTAATCCTTACTTAGTTCAAGATGTAACCTAACAGTAGAACCACAAAGAATTAGAGAATTAGAATTGATACGCCTACTCGACGTCATCCTATTCTACTTCCATCCTTCCAAGTTACAAAGAAAAATCCTTTCTAAAAATCTGGGGAAAGTAAACGGGAGCTCGACTTAATTTCCGTCAAAGAGATCGCCGTGTATATTCATGATTAGTACTTTCAGCTATTAGCATTCACATTGGCCCGAAAAGAAAGTCCTTATAGTGGAGCATAAGTGACGCCCTAAGTCCCTGTCAATGGTACTTACTCACTTTTTACAGTATTAGACAGAGACAAGGGAAAGTACTTTCGTTTGAGTTTCTACCCCTTCAGCGTCAACAAAAATACTTTCATTAGGCACCCGGAAAGCTCGTAGAGGGGGTTTCATAACATTTGGGGTTCACTTCAAGCGATAGTTATAAAAAAAAGTGTAGGCCGACAGAGTCATACAATTTTCCATCTCATCTAAAATTAAAACTGTAAACGAATCTCTGACTTAAATATTCAATTCGTATATGGCTGAGCTCCTACTAGTTAGGTTACCCAGAAGTGGGGTTGAATGTTTAGAACCACCCTGTATCCGATCCTTCGGGTTGGAGTACCTTTCTCCTCGTTTGAACAATTTTATCCACTATTTTCATTCCATTTTAGACTCAACAAGCACCTATATAATTTTAGTCATGGCTGACATGGCCGCTTTCAAAAACGGGTTACATTTTACATATGCATGATCAATCCACAACCGACACGTTCTGCTTTACATACTAACAAGGTGGACACCTGAGGTTTCTGGTTGAGCTCTCCAGACTCAGAATTACAATTCACAACCAGAATCTAGGTCATGTGATGACCAGGTTTGTCCGTAAGTCGAACAAAAATATCTATTTCGCTGCGAAATATTACTAACGTGAATGTCACATTAGTTTATCAGAGGGTGCCCCGACACAAGAACATGATTAATTGCAGTATGTGCTCAATCAGAAGCTCAAGTACACACCTTGTAATGTAAACTAGAATCGTCTAGCTGACTGCTTTCCTTTGTTCAATTTTTGATTCAATATAAAATAAATTGGTATAAATGAAAAGTATGTTCTGTGGCAGTGTTGCTAATGGGTGGAAATGAGATGAAAGATTGAAAGTCGAGAGCGCACACTTTGTGGAAAAATATTGTTCTTTGATGGTTTATCTGGTTTGAACTAGTTCTCTTCTCACAGAAGAATCAGTTCAAAAGTTCAACTGGGAATTAGAACTAAGTATCAATTCAAAGAGAAAACTTCATAAGTGTTGCAAACAAGGACAATACCTTCTTTTCGTTTGACCCCGGCACAATTGTACGCGGACAACTGATACTTATTATAGAATTGACACTCGAACAATTAATATATATTTGTCTTAGAACAAATTAAACAATATTATTTTAACAGGTTCCTTGAATGATGACTCTGGAGCTTCTAACATTAACTCTCGTGGTCGGGATACGCCTTTGGCACAGCTTGATGTACGATTCGATCCAAAACGCAGAGGTAAAGTCTACTTACTATAGAACCAAAGCACGAGAGATACTATATGTTGACGACTAAATTGTCAACAAAATTCAGTTAAAACTTTTTCGGGCAACATGAGTTTTCATTTTGTTTCTGGTCAATTCTTGATCGACAACAAATGTTACAATTGTATTTCTTATGAACCCACTAAGTATTATGTTAGTGCTCATCCCATCTGTCAGTCGAATACTCACACAAACATAATATCCAGAAGTGTTTAGATTGGAATATTATGAAACTATCTCAGCTTTATACATATTATTGTCATCATTGTGTACTCCGACAACGATTCGCACTCAAATGCTCGGGATGAGGACAGCTGAGCAGAATAGGATTAATTGTGAAACAAGCGAATGACAGATACTCAGGAAATGCAAATTTAATTCAAGAGTCATAATTCCTAAGAAGGAAACGTACCATGAAAATGTCAGAGGGTCAAAACCCGACGAGTTTAGAGATCGAGTGGAAACGGGAGAGTTGTCAATAATAATTCTCTCCAAAATTTAATTTTCGTGTCTTGAGATGGTTTTAGAGTGTGGGCGTGGGGCAAGGAAAGGATTTATTGTGACTGACTTGCGACAAGGGGACAGTTTCTCTACTTATAACAGAATGATTCTCAACTAGCTAGCTCAGTTTTGTTTCAAAATTCACTCCTGGTATAATTTTTCCGACAAGGAAACCATTTTTTATGTAGAAACAGATAAAACTTAGCCGCACCATCAAAGATTAATAATTTTAAATGACTGGGATTTGAATATGAAGGTTTTCTGAGCAGATTAAATTATTTTCAGACTTTTCTTCTTTCCGACTAATTACGCTCTTGTACTTTTCGAATATTTCAGTAAAAATGTCCCTAAAAGCTTGAATTTAAGAAAATCATTTTCCGACCGACATACCAGTAATCCGAAGACTTGATATTATCTTCCCGGACAAATTTTCAGTTAATTTGGTTTTTACATGATGATTAGTTTCCTTGTCAGCCATCTAGTAGTTTTAGCACTCTTGAATAGAATACAAGACGGTTGAATGACTGCTTACTTGGTCTTGTTGTTTCTAGACTGTAAATCTGGTGCCCATCAAGCGTGTCCTAATCTTTTACTTCTTAGTCTTTCCTCCTGGCTACCACCAGAATCCTTGTCTTAATAAGTAGAACAGTCACTTCATATAATTTTAAGGGATTCCTAACACTCTAAAAGGAAGTTTAATTTCCGAAAATCAAGAAAGGAATTAATGGGTGGCAAATCCAGACTAAAACTTAATATTGTTTTCAAAAATTAAGGGTGCCCGGGAGGTTTAGGCGCGTTTAAAAAATATCAGCTGGGGAAAAGTTCCAGCAGTTGAATGAGAGTAATCGACAATTTGGATTCCTCAAGCAAATTGGGAGT